>CM035432.1:25052799-25130299 GCA_020310875.1 Ceratopteris richardii | reverse complement strand
CCCTTGCGCCTCTCCCTCTCTCTCTCTCCCTCTCTCTCTCTCCCCATCCCTTGCGCCCCCCTCTCCACCTGACTCCTCCATCCCACCACCCCACCCCACTACTCCACCCCACCACCCCACCCCACGAGTCCACCCCACCACCCCACCCCAGTCCCCCATCCCACCACCCCACCCCACTCCCCCATCCCACCACCCCACCCCTTGCGCCTCTCCCTCTCTTCCACCCTACCCCTTGCGCCTCTCCCTCTCTCTCTCCCTCTCTCTCTCTCCCCATCCCTTGCGCCCCCCTCTCCACCTCACTCCTCCATCCCACCACCCCACCCCACTACTCCACCCCACCACCCCACCCCACGACTCCACCCCACCACCCCACCCCACGACTCCACCCCACCACCCCACCCCACTCCCCCATCCCACCACCCCACCCCACTCCCCCATCCCACCACCCCACCCCACTCCCCCATCCCACCACCCCACCCCTTGCGCCCCTCGCCCCCTCACATGAATACCTGCCGCCACTCCCTCCACCTGCACACATGCGCCTCCCCCACCGTTACACACCCACCCCCGCACAATTTTGGTGACAATTCTTCCTTCCAAGCAATCTCAGGAGATGGCGGATATGGAGTCTGATGAATATGAGGAATCCATTCTACAAAATGTTAGCATGAAAGAAGAAATGAGGCTTATGAAGAGGAGGAAGAAGCTCCTTCTGGTCCAAGAGTTCAATATGTTTCACAGTTATCAGTCATCATCGGAGCTAATAAAGACTTGAAATTAGAGCGGAATTGTTAAAAAGTGAAAGTGGATAAACAAATGTTGCCGCCAACCATTCACGGTGACTACGTATTTTTGGACCAATCCAAATCAAGAGGAATATTTGACCTACCCTCAATTTTGGATGATTAACCGGCGCGTGATCAGTGGACGTGAAGATTTGGCAAGGCTCTCTTGGCCTATTGGGGCCTATAAAAGCAATGGATTTTTGCTCATTGGGGTACATTTTTCAGAGTTACTTTGACGCGTGTAAACGTGCAGAAGTTCTCTCTTGCACTTGGTGGTTTCAAGCCTATTGTAGGAGCTACTCTGTAGTGTGGATTCAGAGGGTAGGCTTCTCAGTGGAGGGCTATGAGCACTATAGTGTAAGAGAGTGTCTTGGAGTTTCTTTCTTTTCTGTGAGACCTATTGGTGTTAAGCTCTATTCTCTTGAGCAATTCCTTCATCATTTGTATTGATCTGTATTTATCTGCATAGATTACCACGAAGCACTGAGCATTAGTTTTTGAGCATTTCCTTGACAATTCTTGTAATCATCTGAATCGAATCAAGAAGTGTACGGTCTTCCTTGGTCAATTGTTGTTCATATTTTCTGAAGTATGTACCACTCTGTGCAATCCGTGTTATCTACCTGCTCACAGAAATGTTAAAGGGTATATTTCCCTAAAGAGAACCCCCCTTGAGTAGGTGATGTACTGGACGTGTTTAGTTTTCATTCTCTACTTTTGTTAAAAGCGGATACCCCAGTACCTCCTCTACAGTTTGGCACGCACGGTGGGACCTTTACATTTCTGTGAGAGGTATTTTTGCCCTATTACAATTGTGAATAGGTACATGACCCATACACGGGCAGATAAGGAATCTCTTCGTGTTCGAAGAAGCCTCAACAAGTTAGCAATAACCACGGCTAGTGAGTCTACCTCCCCTCTGTCCTCCCTAAATTTATTAATTGATTTGGGTGCGACACCATTGTCAAAAGAAGGGTATAGGAGAACTCTAGACTTCTCCTCATATACGTCAGAAGAGACACCAGTCCAAATGGAGGATCTTTCTCATCTACTCTCCAGATTAAATATCAAATTCCCTACCTTCAAGGGACAAGCCTATGAGGATGCTGATGATCATGTGAGGAGATTTATCTCTTTATGCCGTGGACGTGGTCTGCAAAATAGAGAGGATGCAATGCTGGCACTTTTTCCATCCACATTGGAGGGTCTTGCAGATAAATGGTATAGTCAATATGCAGATGGCCATTTCACTACATGGGAGGCTTTGAAGGCGGCGTTCTCAGAGACATTCCGACCGAGTGATTCTTCGAAAAGGGCTCTAGATCAGCTAGAGAATTTGAAGCTAAGATCAGGTGAATCTTTTCATGAACTTCACACTAGAACAAAAGCACTTGTTGCACGTCTGCCACATGCTCCAGGTGACTTTTTGGTTAAAAAGTGGATAGAGAAGGCTCTACCCAGGTCATCTCAGCAGAAGCTTCGTGAGTCTCTCAGATTGGATGCCACCCTCAATGATTTTGTTGCAGCGGCATCACGCATTGAAGAAGCAAGGCAACATTTTGAAGGGGATACACAACCAAAGTATGCTGCAGATCTGGATCCTATTGAGCAACTGAGAAGGGAATTGGAAGCATTGAAGATGCAACAAAATCAACAAGAAGAGAAGGTCTTGCCACCACTGCGTCGCACTGATGATGAAGTAGCCCAGCTTCGCTGAGAGTTAGAAGACTTGAAGACCACTCAGGATATAAGGAGACAAATTTGGTGTACAATCTGTAACAACAATGGACATTCCAATGCTAATTGCCCTATTAAGGTAAGCTGTCAATTTTGTGGAAAAGATGGTCATGAAGCCAGAGATTGTTATTACCTCAAGGGTACACAGCAGAGAGGTAACCCTCAAACTTTGGATTCATACTATGCTAGTACTTCAAATACATCTAATAGAGAGGAGAATAGGCTTGCAAAGCCTAGATATAATAGACCTTTGATGTGCTATCGTTGTGGTGAGTACGGCCACATGCAAAATAGGTGTTCTCTTCCAGAAGATGCACCTCCCTGTCAACATTGCCCAGAGGCCGAGGATCATTATACCAAAGATTGCCCAAGAGGTCGTCCTGCTCCAATTCACATGATTGCAGTCTCCCCACCAGTAGAAGGTATGACTACTCAATCCTATGTTGTTTCATCCTCTGCTATGCCCATGATGACCAGAGCTAGGCAAGTAGCAGCAAACCTTAGGGGGGAACATTTTTCTGGAGTTACTTTGTTGTGTGTATACGTGTAGAAGTTCTCTCTTGCACTTGGTGGTTTCAAGCCTATTGTAGGAGCTACTCTGTAGTGTGGATACAGAGGGTAGGCTTCTCAGTGGAGGGCTATGAGCACTATAGTGTAAGAGAGTGTCTTGGATTTTCTTTCTTTTCTGTGAGACACTATTGGTGTTAAGCTCTATTCTCTTGAGCAATTCCTTCATCATTTGTATTGATCTATATTTATCTGCATAGAGTACCACGAAGCTCTTAGCATTAGCTTTTGAGCATTTCCTTGACAAATCTTGTAATCATCTGAATCCAATCAAGAAGCGTATGGTCTTCCTTGGTCAATTGTTGTCATATTTTCTGAAGTATGTACCACTCTGTGCAATCCGTGTTTTCTACCTGCTCACAGAAATGTTAACGGGTATACTTCCCTAAAGAGAACCCCCTTGAGTAGGTGATGTACTGGACGTGTTTAATCTTCACGCTCTACTTTTGTTAAAAGCGGATACCCCAGTACCTCCTCTACAGTTTGGCACGCCCGGTGGGACCTTTACATTTCTGTGAGAGGTATTTTTGCCCTATTACAATTGCGAATAGGTACATGACCCATACACGGGCAGATAAGGAATCTCTTCGTGTTCGAAGAAGCCTCAACAAGTTAGCAATAACCACAGCTAGTGAGTCTACCTCCCCTCTGTCCTCCCTAAATTTATCAATTGATTTGGGTGCGACACCATTGTCAAAAGAAGGGTATAGGAGAACTCTAGACTTCTCCTCAGATACGTCAGAAGAGATACCAGTCCAAATGGAGGATCTTTCTCATCTACTCACCAGATTAAATATCAAATTCCCTACCTTCAAGGGACAAGCCTATGAGGATGTTGATGATCATGTGAGGAGATTTATCTCTTTATGCCGTGGACGTGGTCTGCAAAATAGAGAGGATGCAATGCTGGCACTTTTTCCATCCACATTGGAGGGTCTTGCAGATAAATGGTATAGTCAATATGCAGATGGCCATTTCACTACATGGGAGGCTTTGAAGGCGGCGTTCTCACAGACATTCCGACCGAGTGATTCTTCGAAAAGGGCTCTAGATCAGCTAGAGAATTTGAAGCTAAGATCAGGTGAATCTTTTCATGAACTTCACACTAGAACAAAAGCACTTGTTGCACGTCTGCCACATGCTCTAGGTGACTTTTTGATTAAAAAGTGGATAGAGAAGGCTCTGCCCAGGTCATCTCAGCAGAAGCTTCGTGAGTCTCTCAGATTGGATGCCACCCTCAATGATTTTGTTGCAGCGGCATCACGCATTGAAGAAGCAAGGCAACATCTTGAAGGGGATACACAACCACAGTATGCTGCAGATCTGGATCCTATTGAGCAACTGAGAAGGGAATTGGAAGCATTGAAGATGCAACAAAATCAACAAGAAGAGAAGGTCTTGCCACCACTGCGTCGCACTGATGATGAAGTAGCCCAGCTTCGCCGAGAGTTAGAAGACTTGAAGACCACTCAGGATATAAGGAGACAAATTTGGTGTACAATCTGTAACAACAATGGACATTCCAATGCTAATTGCCCTATTAAGGTAAGCTGTCAATTTTGTGGAAAAGATGGTCATGAAGCCAGAGATTGTTATTACCTCAAGGGTACACAGCAGAGAGGTAACCCTCAAACTTTGGATTCATACTATGCTAGTACTTCAAATACATCTAATAGAGAGGAGAATAGGCCTGCAAAGCCTAGATATAATAGACCTTTGATGTGCTATCATTGTGGTGAGTACGGCCACATGCAAAATAGGTGTTCTCTTCCAGAAGATGCACCTCCCTGTCAACATTGCCCAGAGGCCAAGGATCATTATACCAAAGATTGCCCAAGAGGTCGTCCTGCTCCAATTCACATGATTGCAGTCTCCCCACCAGTAGAAGGTATGACTACTCAATCCTATGCTGTTTCATCCTCTGCTATGCCCATGATGACCAGAGCTAGGCAAGTAGCAGCAAACCTTAGGGGGGAACATTTTTCTGGAGTTACTTTGCTGTGTGTATACGTGCAGAAGTTCTCTCTTGCACTTGGTGGTTTCAAGCCTATTGTAGGAGCTACTCTGTAGTGTGGATACAGAGGGTAGGCTTCTCAGTGGAGGGCTATGAGCACTATAGTGTAAGAGAGTGTCTTGGATTTTCTTTCTTTTCTGTGAGACACTATTGGTGTTAAGCTCGATTCTCTTGAGCAATTCCTTCATCATTTGTCTTGATCTGTATTTATCTGAATAGAGTACCACGAAGCTCTGAGCATTAGTTTTTGAGCATTTCCTTGACAAATCTTGTAATCATCTTAATTGAATCAAGAAGCGTATGGTCTTCCTTGGTCAATTGTTGTCATATTTTCTGAAGTATGTACCACTCTGTGCAATCCGTGTTATCTACCTGCTCACAGAAATGTTAAAGGGTATACTTCCCTAAAGAGAACCCCCTTGAGTAGGTGATGTACTGGACGTGTTTAATCTTCACGCTCTACTTTTGTTAAAAGCGGATACCCCAGTACCTCCTCTACAGTTTGGCACGCCCGGTGGGACCTTTACATTTTAGTGAGAGGTATTTTTGCCCTATTACAATTGCCAATAGGTACATGACCCATACACGGGCAGATAAGGAATCTCTTCGTGTTCGAAGAAGCCTCAACAAGTTAGCAATAACCACGGCTAGTGAGTCTACCTCCCCTCTGTCCTCCCTAAATTTATCAATTGATTTGGGTGCGACACCATTGTCAAAAGAAGGGTATAGGAGAACTCTAGAC
Source organism: Ceratopteris richardii (assembly GCA_020310875.1). NCBI lineage: Eukaryota > Viridiplantae > Streptophyta > Polypodiopsida > Polypodiales > Pteridaceae > Ceratopteris > Ceratopteris richardii. Next base: position 25,124,454 of record CM035432.1, on the reverse strand, counting down.
TTCTCCTCAGATACGTCAGAAGAGACACCAGTCCAAATGGAGGATCTTTCTCATCTACTCTCCAGATTAAATATCAAATTCCCTACCTTCAAGGGACAAGCCTATGAGGATGCTGATGATCATGTGAGGAGATTTATCTCTTTATGCCGTGGACGTGGTTTGCAAAATAGAGAGGATGCAATGCTGGCACTTTTTCCATCCACATTAGAGGGTCTTGAAGATAAATGGTATAGTCAATATGCAGATGGCCATTTCACTACATGGGAGGCTTTGAAGGCGGCGTTCTCACAGACATTCCGACCGAGTGATTCTTCGGAAAGGCCTCTAGATCAGCTAGAGAATTTGAAGCTAAGATCAGGTGAATCTTTTCATGAACTTCACACTAGAACAAAAGCACTTGTTGCACGTCTGCCACATGCTCCAGGTGACTTTTTGGTTAAAAAGTGGATAAAGAAGGCTCTGCCCAGGTCATCTCAGCAGAAGCTTCGTGAGTCTCTCAGATTGGATGCCACCCTCAATGATTTTGTTGCAGTGGCATCACGCATTGAAGAAGCAAGGCAACATTTTGAAGGGGATACACAACCAAAGTATGCTGCAGATCTGGATCCTATTGAGCAACTGAGAAGGGAATTGGAAGCATTGAAGATGCAACAAAATCAACAAGAAGAGAAGGTCTTGCCACCACTGCGTCACACTGATGATGAAGTAGCCCAGCTATGCCGAGAGTTAGAAGACTTGAAGACCACTCAGGATATAAGGAGACAAATTTGGTGTACAATTTGTAACAACAATGGACATTCCAATGCTAATTGCCCTATTAAGGTAAGCTGTCAATTTTATGGAAAAGATGGTCATGAAGCCATAGATTGTTATTACCTCAAGGGTACACAGCAGAGAGGTAACCCTCAAACTTTGGATTCATACTATGCTAGTACTTCAAATACATCTAATAGAGAGGAGAATAGGCCTGCAAAGCTTAGATATAATAGACCTTTGATGTGCTATCATTGTGGTGAGTACGGACACATGCAAAATAGGTGTTCTCTTCTAGAAGATGCACCTCCCTGTCAACATTGCCCAGATGCCAAGGATCATTATACCAAAGATTGCCCAAGAGGTCGTCCTGCTCCAATTCACATGATTGCAGTCTCCCCACCAGTAGAAGGTATGACTACTCAATCCTATGCTGTTTCATCCTCTGCTATGCCCATGATGACCAGAGCTAGGCAAGCAGCAGCAAACCTTAGGGGGGAACATTTTTCTGGAGTTACTTTGCTGTGTCTATACGTGCAGAAGTTCTCTCTTGCACTTGGTGGTTTCAAGCCTATTGTAGGAGCTACTCTGTAGTGTGGATACAGAGGATAGGCTTCTCAGTGGAGGGCTATGAGCACTATAGTGTAAGAGAGTGTCTTGGATTTTCTTTCTTTTCTGTGAGACACTATTGGTGTTAAGCTCTATTCTCTTGAGCAATTCCTTCATCATTTGTATTGATCTGTATTTATCTGCATAGAGTACCACGAAGATTTGAGCATTAGTTTTTTAGCATTTCCTTGATAAATCTTGTAATCATCTGAATCGAATCAAGAAGCGTATGGTCTTCCTTGGTCAATTGTTGTCATATTTTCTGAAGTATGTACCACTCTGTGCAATCCGTGTTATCTACCTGCTCAGAGAAATGTTAAAGGGTATACTTCCCTAAAGAGAACCCCCTTGAGTAGGTGATGTATTGGACGTGTTTAATCTTCACGCTCTACTTTTGTTAAAAGCGGATACCCCAGTACCTCCTCTACAATAAGCAATATCAATCCTTGTCAATGTAGCATAGTTCAAGCTTCCCACTATGCTTTGATAACGTGTAATATTCTCAACCACATCACCTTCATGAGCACTTAACTTTTGGTATACCTCCATTGGAGTACTTGCTACCTTGGCACCCTGCAACTCAAACTTCTTTAACATGTCTTGTATATACTTTCTTTGAGTAATGTAAATTCCAGAGTTAGTATAAACTAGCTCAAGTCTAACAAAATACTGTAGTGATCCAAGGTCACTAATTTTGAACTCCAGCATCATTTGATTTTTAATGTACTTGATACCATTGGCATCATTACCTGTGAGTATGATATCATGAACATATACACATAGGTACATTACCTCTGAATTACTCCTCTTAACAAATATAGAAGTATCTACTTTACTCATGATGAGTCCTTGATCGCGAAGGTATGTAGTCAACCTATGGTTCCATGCCGCAGGTGCCTGCTTTAATCCATAAAGAGCTTTGTTCAATTTACATACATATGTTACCTTGCTTGGATCCTCATAGCCAGGTGGTTGAGACATGTACACCTCCTCTAAAATCGAGCCATTTAGAAATGCATTTTTTACATCCAATTGATACATGTTCCAATTCTTTGATGTAGCCACACTTACCAATACCCTCATGGTTGGCATTTTGGCCACAAGTGAGAAGGTTTGTGCAAAGACCTTGGCCACAAGTCTAGCTTTGCACGTGCTTATTGATCCATCAGAATTCCTCTTGATCTTATAGATCCATCTAGAACCAACTACCTTCATAGACCCTTGCTTTGGTACTAGCTCCCAAGTGTCATTCTCCTTGACTGCTTCAATTTCCTCATCCATAGCTTCCTTCCATTCTATCTTGGTCTTTGCCTCTTCTTATGATGATGGCTCTTCAAAGGACAAGTCTTTTGCAAGATAAACAGAGTGCTTAGTAACTAAGGAAGTTTCATACCCATATCTGAAAGGCTTCTTGCTCTCCCTTTGTGATCTTCTAATTGCTTGGTTGGATGATTCAGGTATATCCTCCAACTTCTTCATCTTGACTTTGCCTTTGGATTTCCATGCCTTGAATTCTTCTAAGTTTATGATGTTCTCATCATTTGAGTTGATGTCTTCAACCTGATTAGGCTCCTCCTTAGTGAGGCTTGAAAACTTCTCTTCCAAGTCATAAGGTAGTTTTACTTTCCTACATTCACTTTCAAACCAAGACTTATACTCATCAAAGACAACATCTCTATTGATCATGAATCCTTTGTTGGAAGGATTGTAGAACCTGTATCCTTTCTGATTCAAGTCATACCCTATGAAGATGCACTTCTCTACCTTAGGGTCTAGCTTATCTCTTATTTGAGAAGGGATATGCACATAAGCAACACATCCAAAGATCCTACAATGATCAAGTGAAGGTCTTCTACCATGCCATGCTTCATATGGGGTCATCGCATCAGGAGATTTGGATGGCAACATGTTTACAAGATAAGTGGCAGTAGATTCACTCTCTACCCATAAGTAATTAGGTAATTTTTCTCATTTAATGACCTAGCTATTTCAATAATTAGTGTGTTTCTCCTCTCTGCCACCCCATTTTTCTTAGGGGTATACCTTGTTATAATTTCTCTCTTAATTACTTTGTCCTACAAGAACGCATCAAACTCATTTGAGAAGTACTCACCTCCTCCATCTCACCTTAGTTTCTTTAGACTTCTCCTTGTTTGGTTCCCAACAAGTGCAAGATACATTTTAAAACAACTGAATACTTCATCTTTGTGCGTCATAAAATATAAGATAGTCCACCTACTGAAGTCATCAATGAAAGATACATAATACCTTGATCCAAAAATTGAGGGATCCTTACTTGATCCCCATACATCTGTATGGACAAGCTCTAGGTATTCCTCATGCATGTCGCCTTTCCTTGAGATGGGTAACCTATGAGATTTTCCAAACTGACAAGCACCACATTTATAAATCATGTGTTGCTTGGATACATTAGGTATCCCAAGCACACATTGATCTCTATATATTTGTTTTAAGGTTCTTTCACCAACATGCCCTAATCTCTTATGCCAAATTTCAAGCTCTGATAGTGTTCGGTCTTTGTAGCTATAAAGTGCAAGGAATATTGTTTTAAGGTTCTTTCACCAACATGCCCTAATCTCTTATGCCAAATTTCAAGCTCTGATAGTGTTCGGTCTTTGTAGCTATAAAGTGCAATATTCCTTGTATCTTCAAGTTAAAGAGTGAATATTCTACCTGTCTTTTCGCCTTTGTCAATTCTCTTGAATCCATGTTGGGGATCCTCCACAAATGCTCCATATTGGTTGAATCTAACATGCAAACCCTTTTCCCACAATTTGTCCAACACTCATCAAATTCTTGGTAATTGTAGGTACATATAGAACCCTGATCAATAGACTTCTATTTCCATCAGAAGTCTTAACATTTCCTACTTTAAACATTGAGTGCTTGGTGTCATCACCTGTTTGTACTTGATGTTTACCCTTTCGTTCCTCAAGGTCAGAGAGAAGAGCTACATTGCCTGCCACATGGTTTGAGCATCCTAAATCAATGTAGAAGAGATGGTCATCATTTATATGTGGTTTTGAAGTCGTATTCATAATCAAAAGAGAATCCTCTTGCTCCTCTGTGTAGTTGTTGTAATCTTTCCTTGATTTATAGCCTCCCTTTTAGTTGCTATTGTAGTTGATATGGTAGTTGTTATTGTATCCGTGATGGTGATTGGATCTTCCTCTTGATTGTGTGTATCCACCTCTTTGATACTCTGATTCTTGAAATTCCTGTAACACTCATCTGTAGTATGATTTGATACTCCATAAATACTACATGGTGAGGAGCTATAAGGTCTCCCCCTACCTTTCTTACCTCGTTTTCCCCTTCCTCTTGAGGTTCTACCTCTCCCTGCATAGTTGGCTTGGGAGGTAGTTCCTTCATCCTCAATCTTCTTGTTTTTCCCTTTTTCTTTAGACTTACTTTTATCACTGTATAGGGTAGAAGATCTATTACCTCTTGATGAATCTGCATTCTTGTTGAGATTGGCTTCAAGGTTAAAGAGTTGCCCCATGAGTGTGGTAAGATCTGGAATCTACATGTCCATGTACAAGTCCATGGTAGTTGTGAAGCTTTCCCATTTGTCATCAGCTTTAATACTATTGATTACTTGTTTTACAATCTACTCCTCTTCAATTTCTTCTCCTATACTTGCCAATTGATCAGCTACATCTTTAACTTTGGTCACATACTCTGAGATGCCTTGCTTAGGTTGCTTTCTTTGAGTGGTAAACTCAATCCACAATTGGTTCTTCCTAGCCCTTGTGTTGGAAGAGAAATATGAAGACAATGTTTCCCAAGTCTCTTGGGATGTCTTACAGTTCCTAATGTGTGGAAGTAGAAAATCAGAAATGGAGTTGAGTAAGTAAGACCTTGCTAATGCATCCTTGGCACATCATGTGTTAATTCTTTCATGCTCCTCTCTTGTAGGTTGTCCTTTGCTTCTAAATATGGGCATCTCCTCATCTCCCGAGATGTATCCATACAAGCTCCTTCCTTGTAAGTATGTCTTCATCCTCAAGGACCATGGTTGATAAATGTTCCTGTCCAATGTATCATTGAAAGAAGGAAAACCATCTCCCATTTTACCTTAGCTTTGCTCTAATACCACTGTTGGGAAAGATGGATGGACACTTCAAGAAATGAGTAGGTACTTCCAAATGCTACTTTGTACTAGCCCCTTCTTGCTTCATAATTTAGTTGTAGGCCCTTTTAGCTTTCAAATGAAACTAAACAAGTGCCTATGTATTTTGGAAATCATGTGAGAAATGATTGAACCAAAACAAACTAATTCCAAGTTGAGGAATTAATAAAAACCTTCTATTTTTGTTCACACACCTGTTGCTTGTTATGCTCAGTGCTTCCGGTACAATAGGAATTAGAAATATTCCTTTTGGATATATCACATTATTTTAATGAGCTAATGATTCCCACTAGAATCACTTAAAATTATGCACTATACACAAAGCAATCAATTTAGCAATCAAATCATTACCCCTGATTTTTTAGGACCTCTACAGAGTTTGATGAGTAAGTACTTCAATGTGCTTTTCTCCAAATTGGCTGATTGGATTATCTTCAAAATGTGTAAGCATGTTGACAACTTGGAGCGGATTCCAAAAAGCTACAGAACATTGAAAATGGTGAAGAAATAACTCAGATATAAGCAATACAAAATGCCTCTTTTGAGTAACTATGATAGAGAGACCCTAGATGAGAAGTATGTATATATTGCATTAGAACACAATGTTGTACAAGATCATAGGCATGATAATCAAGGCTTAATGATGATGAATAGTATAGGCTATGATGTATGGCTTACTCTCTTACAATGTGGTCAAGGAGAACTCGGAAATGGAGTCAAAGAGCCATGCGTTTTTTAGTCCTCTTTTATAGATGATACATTGGAAATTTGAATTTGAGTTCTCCATTGGCTTTCACTAAAAGTGTTCCTCCAATCTAGGAGATATTCTCTCAAGTAGAGTCCTGATTTTTCCAACTAACAAACTCCACGAGTTTAGTGGTGATTATAATATTGTTCCAAGTCAAATTGAATTTTACAAATGGTAAAAGATAAAAGCTTCCTAGTAGTGGTCTCCATGGAGCTTCATTTGTACATAAACTCTAGCCAAATGTGTAGGCTAGAAATAAAAAAAAGAATCAAGTATGGTCATAGTTCATGATTGCATCCTATCGGATGTAGTGATTTTTTATCGCATTTGTAAGTATATAAATTGTTTAACACATAAATCAATAAACCTTTTAAATGGTTTCAATGTAATGTGTTTATCCTCCAATAAATGATGCAATAGAATATGCAACTTATTTTTGATATCATAGTTTGAGTGAGAGTTTGTTAGATCCACCCGACGATTTTGTGACCATTACTACTATTTTTTCTTAGTTTATCCCATTTTGATTGATTTCTCATATGCTTCTATTTATTTACATTTATTATGTGTGCATCAAGAGTATTATGGGGAGGAAGATATGATAGAGGTGGATAGATGTGATACAAGAAGAATGACGTCAAACCTCACATACTTCTGATCCCTTTGATCATGGGTCTGAAGTATTTCGATGGTCATGCACCCCAGTGCATTCTCCTTCTTGGGAACTCCATGATGATATCCTTGGAGTAAAAAACCGAGCTCCAAGCATCCCTCATGGTACTCTGCATAGATGCTATAGAATATGAAAAAAAACATAGTTCACAGGGAGCACAAACACAGACTTCTTAGCTATTACAAATGTGATCAAACTTACAGTCTACCATTGAGTAGCCCATTATATGTTGTATTAAAGAACATATACAAAAGTGTGGCCACTTGGCCTTTCACATGGACACTAATGGTAACAATTTCCCACTAAATGCCAATATGTCCAAACTAACTATCGGAGGAGAAAATGAAGAATGATAAATAATACCAAGGTGTAAGTATACAAATTATACGTCCCACGTAATGGGCATGTTACACAGTATACAAGTGACTGTTTAAGATCATGAATCAAGTAACCCCCATCAAGTGACAATAGTGTCAAAAGCTATCCTAAGGTAGAGATTTAGTCAAAGCATCTACAACATTATCTTGAGTATGAAATTTCTCAAGAATAATGTGCTTAGTCGTTAATTGATCTCTAATGAAGTGATACATCACCTCAATGTGCTTGGTGATTACATGATAGACCGGATTCTTAAACAAAGAAATGGCACGCTGACTATCATTGAGAAAACAAGGTACATGCTAAGGTAGACCCATATCACAAGCAAGATAAGAGAACCACAATACTTCCTTACATGCCTCCTTGGCTACAACATACTCTGCTTCTATGGTGGGAACAATGGTACATTCTTAAAGATCAGATCTCCAAGAGATAACACCTCTAGCAAAATGAAAAATGTACCATGATGTAGATTTATGATTGTTTACACAACCAATATAGTCAGAATCTGTGTAACCAATCATGGACGCTTCTACCTAAGCATAGACACTTATCCTTAGTGCCACTCAGATATCTCAAAATCATCTCGACCGCTTCCCAATGTTGCTTGCGAGGATTAGACATATATCTGCTCACAAATCCCACTACAAATGCAATGATTGGCCTCATAGCTACCATAGCATACATGAGACTACCAACAACAGACATACAAGGAATTTGGTCATAAATTCGGGCAATCATCCTTGCTCAACTTCACATATGTGCGTAAAGGTGTACTCAATGCCTTTTCACCTTGCAAATTGAACCTATGAAGTGCTTTGGATATGTACTCACTTTGAGACAAGTATATGCATCTTTTACTTATATCAAGAGTAATGCGCATGCCAAGAATATGTTTGGAGTCCCTCAAATCCTTTATAACAAATGTCTAACTCAATTTCTTTTTGAGAATTGAGAAGCCATAAGAGGACCCCCTAGCAATCAACATATCATCGACATAAAGTATAAAGCATATCAAGCTTCCATCTAAGCATGCCTTTGTGTAGAGACCATGATCTTCATTGCTTTCAGAATAGCCTTGAGACTTCATATAATCATCAAGCTTTTGGTTCCATTGCGTAGGGGTCCATGTAAGCTCTTCTTGAGCTTACAAACTAGACTTTCTTTGCGAGGAACTACATAAACCTGTCGTTGTTCCATATAGATCTCATCCGTAAGATCCCCATTCAAAAAAATAGTTTTAACATCCATTTGGACTAGCTCTAAGTCCTCCTTTGCAACGAATGCAAGCAACATGTGTAGGGTAGCCATCCTAGCCACTAGAAAGGAAATTTCCTCAAAATCAACACCATGTTGTTGCTTAAAACCCTTTGCAACAAGTCCTCATTTATACTTTTGAGAAGCACTATCTTATGTGAATTTCAGCTTATGTACCCATTCACATGGTAGAGCTTTCTTGTCCTTTGCCAAAGGTACTAAATCCCAATTACCATTCTTGTGAATAGAATCCAACTCATTCTTCATGGCATGCTCACACTTGACATGATCCATTGTTTTCATAACCTCTTTGTAGCATGAAAGCACACTAGAATCTATTAGCATAACAAAATCCAACCCTAGAACATATCTATAAGGTGGATGTTAGACACATGTAGAGCATCCCAATAGGTTAATCACAGGAACTGCAATCAATATTTTTTTAGCCTAAAAGCCTTGTGAAAGGTTTGCATGATGCATCATAGAACTTACTCTATACCTCACATGAATTGAGTTTTTTTTGTCAGTCTAGAGGAATTCGTAGAGAGTTTATAGCTCATATCCTAGTATAGAATGGTGTAGGTGAAAGGAAGAATCTAAAGCCTTAAATTTTGTTCCTTTTTTTGTCTCAACTGAAGCAAGACATTTTTTGAAAGTAGGAAATACCTCATCTTTTGCTTTGATAGTATATAGCCAAACTTTTCTAGTAGCATTATCTAAGAAAGTGATAAAGTAAAGAGAGCCACCTAATGACCTTGTGGGCATAGGGCCACACATATCTTTATGAAAAAGATCTAAAGGCTGAATTGAAGAGTCAATGTGCATCTTGTGCACATTCCTAGTTTGCTTTATATATTGACAGTGCTCACAAAATGAAAAATTAGAGAAGGATAACAAAGGTAAGTAGATTGAACAAGAAATATTTTCCATTCCACTATGTGATAAATGGCCCAAACGGCCATGCCAAACACAATCCATAGGCTATTTAGTAACAACTAACAAGTTTTCTTTTTGTAAGAAAATAAAGGATAAAGTGAGCCAAATTTGCTTCCTTTTGCAATAACCATATTGCCCTTTGATATGCGAAAGGACTGACCATAGAAGATTACCTTGTAACCAAGGCCATCAAGTTGAGCAACTAACATCAAACTAGATGATAATTGAGGTACATGGCATACATTATGCATAATAAATTTTGAACCATCAATGAACTACACAACCACATCTCCAATCCCCAAAATGTCACATTAGTAAGAGTCACCAAGTCTCATGTTACCAAGAGACTTCTCTATGTGGTGTCACATGGAAAGAAGAATGAAAATCTAGCAAGCACATGTGGGAAAGAGAATTAACCATAAGAACCTTAGTTAGCACAGTGCTATCAAGTGTCAACACATCAGCATAATCATAAAAAGCATTAACTTCTTCAATCTTCACAGTTGAAGTAGATGGTGTAGGTAGCTGCTTAACATGCCCATCAACATTCTGTCCTTTAACTTTAACATTCTTTAATGCATAACAATCTTTCTTCATGTGTCCTTTCTTTTGAAAATAATGGCATTTGGTATCCCTCTTCCTTGATTTACTTGTACTCTTATTTCGTTGACCATTCTTTTCCTTGTTCTTGCTCTTGCCACATTGCCAATTCTTTCCTTAGTAAGAATTATGAACATTATATGCATCTCCACTTTGAGTGCGAACCATAGATTTTCTACAGATCTCCTCACTCAAGAGTGCTCTACATATGTCATCATATACCAGTTTGCCACGAGGTGCATTATTGCTAAGAACTGTGCAAAACATATCCTATAATGATGCCAAGGTGCATAACAACACGACTATTTTCATTTCATTATTCATATCCATTTTCTTAGCCTATAATTAGGAGAATATAGAATCAAAATCATTTAGATGAGCAACAACACTATCTATGTCCTTCATGCAAAGATCATATAATTTTCTCATTAGATACACTTTATTTGATGCCGTCTCTTTTTCATATGTATTGCATAACTTCTTCCAAAGCTCCTCTGCACTTTTCAAAGTCTAATACTATAAATTAAACATTATCTGTGAGGTTCAATTGAATGGTAGTCTTGGGCATTTGAATCAACACATCTTTAATCTAATTCTTTCATAGAGCAAAGTTTGTGCCATTCAATTTTCAGATTTCATTGGTCTTTGCCCTGCAAGTTATAGCTCCTCCTTGGAACACTAGCACTACACCTTGATCAACCAGATGTGCATGAAACCTCTGATGCCATGATGGTCGAGAACTGAATAGTATTATAATGGAGCTAGAAGAGTCCCAACACCACTAAGGCTCAAAGAAAGATGACCAAGTGTGAGATTCTACGAGGGAATTCAATAGTCTTCCTAGAAGAATGAATTAATGGACACTAATGACCAACAAAAAGGATTATGTGAGAATAAATGTAGTGACACCAATTAGTGTATCATGGAGTAAATCCAGCAATGTATAGTTGACAAAAGCAAAAGATCTGGAAACCTTTTGCTAGAGTATCCTCTACAAAATGAGCATATGAACAATGTCAAAATCTCATAAAATTGCAAGTACTAACATGCTTACCTGCATAGTGAATCACTCACTCCACTGCATATAATAAGTTACCCAAAGGAAGTCAACTAGGCTTATCGAGCACCCATGAATAGCTATCATACCTCTCCAATGGCAAGGCTAGACAAGTCTTCCACGTGCATCACTAAAGAGATCCCAACATCTGGGTGTCTAATAGCTAAGAAAACCTCACCACAACCCTCTTTATTAAATGTAAAAGGATTTATGCAAAAACATTACTACTATATCAATGATCACATGGATGTACATAAGCACCATCCAGAGAAGTGTACATAGTGCGTATGTGCTCAATATATGCAGTAAAATAGCACTGACAGGCTGAATGCACTACCCAAACACTGGCCAACAACACTTGCAAGTGTCTATCAACTTTGTTCAAAAACCTACATAGACTTCCGGTGTCTACTTCCACCACCACTAAAAACCTTTCAAAAAACCTGTAGATTAACTAGTGTGGTTGAAAACACAACACCAAAAGGTGAACACTTGTTTTTGAAGACGTACAAAGAACACTTTTCTTGATGTTCTTGGACCTCTGTGAAGAGACCTATACACAAAAATACTCGAAAATGGCTCCAAAAATCACCCCAAAAATGCTTCAAAAATAGGCTTTGAAAGCAAAGATCAAGCTTTCAGTGCCCAAAACTTGTTGAAGATAATGTGAACCTTAGTCTTTCCCTTACTTCAAGCACCACAAGAGTGTAGACTAGTGGGAAGAGTTTTCCACGGTTAAGCGAGCTCTAGGGGAAGAGTTCTAAGATGGGTGACCTCTCAGGAAGTACTGGGAACCTCTGTCTTCCTTGAATGTTGAGGTCCTCCCTTGCACATAGCAAACGATGCCAACAGAGACTTCAATGAATCAGATGACAAGGTATGCGAAGGTCTATGCATTGGTCACTACCTTAGTCATAAGCCTTCGAGAAAGCCTTGGGTGGGTGGGCAGGTGCTCGCTTCGCTCGCACAGAAGGAACAAAGTTTTTGCCTCGAAATGCTATAATACTAATGAAGTAATTTGATGGTGATGCACCATAGTGCATTCTCCTTTTCAAGAGCTCCATGGAAATATCTTGGGGGTAGAAAATGGAGCTCCAAGCACCACACATGGTACTCCTCAAAAAGGCTGCAGAATACATAGAAAAACACAATACAAGGGGAGAACGAACATAAACTTCTTAGGTGTTAAAAATATGATCGAACTTATAGCATGTGGCTAACTAGGGCACTATATGTTTATTTAAGAACATATAAAAAAGTGTCAGGTGGCCATTTGGCCTTTCACATGGAGACTAACGATAACACCGTCTTCTTGTAAGCATACATCACATCGTCGAGATTAAACGACTGATTTTGATTGATATTATCAATTTCTTTTGCTATATACATTGACAAATGCTTTCTTATCATACACAAAAGCACGTGCACACACACACACATATATGTATATATATATGTGTGTGTGTTCTGTGGTTTCATTTCATAATTTTGAAAACTCTAAGTTGTTCTTTTATCTTATTTTGTTGAAGTTAAAAGGGGTTAAAATTTCCCAATAGCTTTTTCAAGAGCCTTTTTTTTGTAATTTGTTACTTATAGTGAACCGTTCATATCTGTTTCCCTATATTCATTCTTGTGTATATATATATATATATATATATATATATATATATATATATATATATATATATATATATATATATATATGTGTGTGTGTGTGTGTACGTATGTATGTATGTGTGTGTATATTCAAACATTTTCTTAGGTATGTATGTATGTATCTATGTATGTCTGTATGCATATGTAAGTATACATATATGCATGTATGTGTGTGTAGGTATGTATGTATGTTTGTGTATGTACATATGTATGTTCATGTGAATATGTATGTATGTTTGCGTGTGTATGTAGGTTTGTGATTTACGTATATACGTATGTATGCATGTATGCACATATGTATGTTTATATGTATGCATACATGTTTGTATGTATGTATAGGTATGTATGTATGTACCTATGTTAGTATGTATGCACGTATGCATGTATATATGCATGTATATTTGTGTATATATGTATGTATGCTTATTTATGTATCTATGTGTGCATGTATATCTGCATGTATATATGTGTGTTTATGTATGTATGTATTTCTTTATGTATGTATGTATGTATGTGTGTATATGTGTGTATCCATACATGTAAATAGATTTGTATGTCTGTATGTGTGTATGTATAATAATGTGCATACATATGTATGTATGTGTATATGTATGTATGTGTATATGTATGCATGTTTGTGTATATACATGCATGTACGAATGTATTTTTGTGTGTATATATATATATATATATATATATATATATATATATATATATATATATATATATATATATATGAATGGGTGTATGTTAATTTTTTCATGTGTATGTGTATGGGTGTATAGATGTATCCATATTTTTAAATTAGTAAATAATAGACTGTACTTATGGTAATTAGCCATAATCGTCCATGATTTTAATTTTTAAAGAATCCAAAAGTTTGAGAAACAATGCTAGACAACGAGATAGAGAGAGAGAGAGAGAGAGAGAGAGAGAGGAGAGAAAGAGAGAGAGAGAGGGAGACTGTTGTTTTGTTCTTTTTGTCGCTCTTCGGTTAGACGCACACAAAGTGACGGGCCAAAGATCGATTTGTTTTTTGTTCATCATGACAGTTATGTAGACAACATATTTTATACTATTAGGAACCTTCACGTAAGTGATGTTGAAACATATAAGCGACAATGTATCGGTTAAGTGATGTTGTGCCACTTAAGCTATGCTCATGTTGCTTAAGTGACATTTTTTAAGCATCTTGTAAACATTATATATATTTATCTCAATCACCAATATGAAGGTCATTTAGGCTACGATCAATGCATGGCACTTCAAATGATGTCTATTTTTCTAAACTAGGGATGAAGTATATCAACCTGTGCATCGTTGTAGGCATCCACTTGCTCTAGTAAGATCATCCAAAAGGGTAGATGAACTCTTCCTTACGGAGTGGGCAACCTCCGGATATCCCTTTGGTGAAGGTGCAATGCAAATAATGGAGTAGTATGTGGTAGAGAAAATTAATGTTTAGAGTGACCAATTAATAATCAATGAGAAATTCCCAAGGCATTTTATAGAAAGGACTTTAAAGCTAGTACCTTAAACACGAGTAACTTAACAAATCGCAACACTAGACACAACTAACAATTATGTAATTATGTACATACTGCAACAGGCTTTCGAAATCATTGAAAAAATAATGAGAGGTATGTAGATCTTTAAATTTGACTACAAGTTAACCATTATTTTTACTAGCATCCTGAAAGATATAACAAAGCATGGATAGCTAATCCAAATAATGTGACAAGAAAAGGAACTATGTTTCTACAACTCTTGATTTAGTGTAAAATCGTTATACATATGCATGTAGTGAAGTTTGTGCTAATACGCTTGTATGTAAATGATATTACATGTGTGATATGTTTTGATTTGCATATAATGTACATGTATTTTTTGTTCTATTATTATGATATGTGTGACTATGAATGCCATGATCTTGTGTTGAACATGTATGCCATGAACTATACACAACCACCTTGTGAAGGTGATATCTCTCTATGTACTTATCCATTTAATGCATATCATATTTTATACACCCTATTTCTTGAATATATTCTCTAGATGATTTTCCAATAGGGAGAGATAACATTTCTTGTGAGCCTTAGTTTTTTGCTTAACGTGAGTTGAGAGGTAGTCTATCTTTATACAATTAGGTGCATAAACATAGGAACTCCAAATGGAGTTTTCTTTAGCATTTTAGAAAGATAAGCGTATCTGCTATGTGTGGACAAAATTTCAGAGCGATTAAGTCTCGGTGTTGTGATGGAAGCAGGTTTTAGTAAGCATGTGTCTTATAGGGTAGTTTGTAGAACAGGTTCTCTAACTTCTGCCATGCATATTCGACTGAAATTTCTCTCCATTTTGGTGTCAGATCTTTGGTTTCAGAGCATTGGAATTTGAGCCCATGGTTGCACAAAGAGATCTTGAAGAAGATGCAGAATAGCAAAGGAAAGCTTCGAGCTATGAGACTATGGAGTGTGCAACATGCATGCTATTGGAAAGGTATGGAGATGAAGCTTTTGTATGTAAGAGAACTTTTTTGCCTTATGTTATTTGAAGTGATCCACTCTCTTTTCCTACTCTCTAATACATACGTTGATCATTGAATCATGCTATAAGTGATACCAATCATCTGAATGAAGCCTTATGAGTAGCCTATAAAAGAAGTGGAAGATTCAAGCCAAGAAGCTTAGATGAGCAACTACATATATTTGCATATGAACATTGTATGCATGTTTGAGGTTTTGCACTCAATTGAATGAAGTGCAAGTTTCTATTATGTATGTGGTTGAAGGTTGAAGCTTATATGTAAGCTTGATGGCAGCATGTTATGATTATGTAATGAAGATGCTTATGTATGCATGCTTGTGGAGTTATGATCAAGATGTATCAAAAGTTTTGGATAGCCATTCTAAGGCTGAATTGATGTCTAATATGCAAGAATGTATGTACATGTGTTCAACGACAATATATGCACATATTTGATGATGTGTGGATGATTAATAAGCTATTTTGTAAAGCCTATACCAAGATGAAAATTTTCATGTTTATGTATCCATATAAATTGGCACAAAGTAAGCTGAATATATGCTCAAATGATTGGTGATTTGTAAACGTGCTGATGTGAATTTGTTAGCATGATTGTAAAGCATTAAAGGTTGGTCATTTTCAGCCATGTACGAGCTAAAAGTACATGTGTTTGGATGCCATGAAGATTCCTAAGATGCAAGGTTGCTATGTATGAAGTTTGTGGATGTATCTTGTTGTGGATAAAAACTATTTAAGTAAATTTGCAAAACCAAATATGTATGCTTATGTTATGATAACTTAAAGCATTTGCTATTTGTGTTTAGATAGATCAATTGAATGCAATGCTCATATTTGTACAAGCCCAATCAAAGGTGGGCAAAGCTTGGATGAAGCTAGGACACAAAGCTTAGAGGCATCATGAAGGCCGGAGCCCAAGCTACATGTTTGTCAAACACTTGAAGTTTGCAAGCTTAAAGATTGGAACCGGAGTTGTAGGTGGTCAAATCAAGGATGTCCATAAGAAGATGCTTGAAGATTGCAAGGAGTAGAAGACTCCAAAGAACACCTACCATAAAGTTTGAAAGAGTACACAAGGACTTGAAGACATTCCCAAGGTTGCACGGAGCAACAAAAAACGTGCAAGCTAAAAGGAAGAGTCACCCCATGGAGGTGTGACATGTTGGCTAAAGCAAAGGAAGGTAAAGAAGACCATTTGCAATGCTAAGGGATGAGGTAAATGTTTTGAAAAATCCACATTATGTGGTGGTTTTTTTCAAGCATAGACCATGTGAAGGCATACTCAAAGGTTAAGGAAAGTAAGACCACCAAAGAGAGTGGAAGGTCTATCTGAAGGCAAGTAAAACCATCCCAAGAGGAATGTCAAGCCTTGTGAGGTGCAAGAAGCACCATCGACCATGTGAAGGTCTAGTCAAGGTTTGAGGCAAGAAAGACCACCAAGAGAGTGGCAAGCCTATGTAAAGGCAAGTAAGACCATCCCATGAGGAGTGGAAAGCCTATGTAAAGGCAAGTAAGACCATCCAAAGAGGAATGGAAATCCTTTTTAGTTGCAAGAGGCACCATTGCTCATATTGAAGATTTCTTTTGTTGTTTTGTAGGTGATGAAGAAAGCTTGGAAGATGTGGAAGCTATGAATGCTTCACATGAAGAGGAACACATGAAAGAGTTCATGTATGATTAGACTATTGTTTAATTTGCAGATACAAAATCAGCCATGAAGAATGAAGAAAAGACTATGAAGTAAAGGTGAGTTAGCTTGCAAGGATTGGAAGACCCAAGAAGAGTCCAAAGAAGAGAATGTTGAGCCAAAACAAGTTTTAGATTTGGAGAAGAAGAAGTTACACTCAAAGAAAGAGTATGAGCGCCCATAAAATGTAATTTCAAAGCACTAGGAGGAGCCACCTATTTGGAAGGAGCACCTTGAAGGCAAGGAGCAGCCATGACACAAAAAGAAGTCATGAAGAGAAGATGGAGGAAAGCATAACAACCATGATGACGTCAAAAGGAGAGCAAAGAGCAACCATAGACAAAGTTGAAGATGATCCAGAGACAAATGAGGATCAAAGCAAAGCATAAAAGCTTAGAATACATGAAGCCATGAAGGTTTAGAAGAAGAGAGATTGCAAAGAGAAGACAACGAAGAAGGAAAAGAATGAAGCAATAAAGATCTATACAGCCAAGGTGATCTCATCTCATTCTATGAGTTTTTATAAAGCATTTTTTATAATGGGGATCTAAGAAAAGCTCTTAGATGTATAAAGCATGTTTTATAATGGGGATCTAAGAAAAAGGCGAAGTGGACAAGAATTGGAGAGTAGCATGGACTCCCAATTGTAGCTTGAGGGGGAGTGTTGAAAATTATGGAGCTTGCGCAAGCTCCAATTGTGAGGCTTGACACACAATCACCTCCCATTATTTACCTCTTCATCATTTATGTATTTGTTGTAAGACCAAAATGAAGTTAGGCCTTGAAAATATAAAGAGTACACTCATAACTTTAAAAGAGAGTGTTAAAATAAAAAGGGAAAAGTTATTTATGGTTTGGATAAAAGCCAAAATAATTTTAGAGAGATGGAATACTCAAAAAATTCTTGACCTTATTGATATTGAGTGATTTGGAGCACCAAAAGTCACTCAAGCAAATGGAAGGACAAAGGACATGAAGTGAAATGAGAGAAGATGCAAGGGTAGGTGAAGAGACAGACTCCCATGCCCATATCTTTTTATAGACGTCATCTAAAACATGAAAATTGGTGGAGATGACAAGGGGATGGTGTAGAAGCATATGGTGGTCATTTTCTCACCAATGGAGATCAGAAGGATCCTCAATATTGTGCTACAATGCACATATGTATTCTAGTCACATACCTTTTCTGTACATAGGCACATTGTGAAGGTGATATCTTTATTTTTAGCTACGCATATTGGAGCAAAATTTCTCCAGAGTTCATATGCATGCATCACTTATACATCTACATTGCATGAAACATATATAGTGGATACAAATGTATCACATATGCTCATAGACATGAAATATATTCATTAGACTTTCTTTCTTCTTTATCTTAGTGAAAATATCATAAATTGCAATAGCTTATTAGTTCTCATCCATATTAGTTCGTATATGATAATCAAGATATAACAAATAGAATTATAAAATTAATAGATGGCTCTTATCCCACAATCTTTAGTCATACATAACGTAGCACAGACACACATGTATGAATGAACATTTTTCTATAATCAATAGGTTAATCAATATAGTGCATGCATATTATCACTCTATAAATATACACATCTAAGAGTGTATACATTGTTATCACTCTCACTTGCACTTACATACAATGGACTACTCTCTACCTCCTTCCAAATAGCCCACACACATTTCTCCCTCCTTCTTCCACATAATCTTTACTCCACATACACATAATAACAACCCATCCCTCTCTCTTTCACATACATGAATGCATAGAGATACCAGCTTACAAATAAAGTTTCTCTTGTCTCAATACATGTTGTTGGAGTTAGACGTCTGCAGAAGTATGCGAACAACACAAGGAAGAAGAAGAAGCTTGGAGCACAACACACAATACTGACTGTACTACTAGAGAATGTACAAAGATAAGTAGCCCATTAGGGCAATAGGCGTATATACAAGCTGGGGGAAAAAACCTCCTTAAGAGGGAAAAAGGTGCCCCAGCAATCCAAGTGTGTTCACACACATCACTACCTAAATATATCAAAAAATCCCTCCTAAGAGTGATACGGTGAACAAGAAGCTGGCACTCATGTATAAGGAAGTGCCAAGCTATGTCCAAATAACTCGGCAAAAGTAAGTAAGCCCAAAGCTTTGCGGAAATCTTCAAACTTCTCCTTAGGCAGAGCCTTCGTGAAAAGGTCTGCAAGGTTCTCCGATGTGGGCACATATGCCAAGATGATCTCCCCAGCAGAGAACCTCTCCCTAACACAATGATAATGCACCTCAATGTGCTTAGTGCAAACATGGAACACAGGGTTCCTCGCAAGTGCCAACGCGCTCTGACTGTTAGTGAAGATAGTGGTGGTTGAAAGCTTACCAACACCCAAATCAGCCATAAGGCGTGTGAGCCACACACACTCAAGAGTCCCTGTGAAAGTTTCCCTATACTCAGCCTCATAACTGGAAGTGGCCACAGTAGGCTGCTTCTTGCTCAACGAAGATATACATGAGCTACCAAGCATGAAGCAAAAGCCACTAGTGGACACACGACTGTCAAAGCAACCAGCCCAATCAGAGTCACAAAAAGCATGCAAATCTTGCTATAGTGATCCCCCCTTGGGATAAACAACCCAAGTAGTGGAGTACCACTCAAGTAGCAAAAGAAGTGCTTAACTGCATGCCAATGCTTGACTCCTAGGCAATGCATAAACCTGCTCATCTGTGAGACAACAAAAAGAATATCTTGCTTAGTAATGCATAAGTAAATCAAGCATCCAATAGCCTGCTGATAGAGAACAACATGACATGCATCTCTAGCATCATGAAGACTCAATCATAAACCTGTTTCCATAGGAGTGGCAATAGGTTTAGAGTCTTTAAGGCCAAAACACTGCAATAATGTGTCAATATATTTCGTTTGACACAAAGCCATTCCACCATCAACGTGCATAAACTGACTGCCCAAATAATGATGCAAATGCTCCAAATCAGACATCTCAAATGAGGCATGAAAATCAGCCTTAAAATCACCAATATGCTTCTCAATAGGACCAGTGAGCAACATGTCATCAACATAGACAACAATGATAAGAAGCACATCATTAGCACGCTTAACATATAAGGTGCTTTAACTTTGACTGTTCTCAAAACCATGTACAATCAGATAGGCATGTATCTTCTCATACCAAGCACGTGGTGCTTGCTTTAAACCATATAATGCCTTCTTTAACCTGCACACCTGGTTTTCATGCCCTTTCTGCACAAAGCCACGAGGCTGAAAAACATACTTTTCTTCATGCAAGTCATCATTCAGAAATGCTGTTTTAAATTCTAGCTGATGTACATTCCAACCATGATGGGCTACAAGTGCACATATGCTCTGAATAGTAGTCATACAACATGTAGGTGCAAAGGTCTCATCAAGATCAATGCCTCTTTCTTGTGCATAACCCTTTGTAACAAGCCTAGCCTTATACCTGTTAACAAATGGAGAAAAGTTATTGTTGGATCATACAAACTCAATCAAAGAACTTGTCTTCCTTACATCTATATGCAATCTTTTAAATATTAATGCTTGATTTCAGAGTTGTTTATTCAATAATCCTTCGTGGAGCTTCCAACATGTCGGGCGATTAATAATGTTTTGGCATACCTTCCTCAGTCTTCATGAGACCGATGGTGGTGCGTGCAAGGCTTAGAAAGTAGGAAAACAGTGATCTTTACCGTCCTCTCCTATTTCCACCTTCCTGAGCTCTTTCAGCACCTCGTGTATAGTCGGCGAATCCTTGAGACAGATCTCCCCTATGCGTCGAAGTCGGTCCAAAACCTTACGTCCTCTTTCACCTGTGGGTTGGACGATCGGCTGAGCAGAGTTCGGAGACAATCCTTCACCATCGCCTGCGTCGGTCGATGACGAAGTCAGTTCAATATGGAATAGTTCACTTAGAAGCAAACCAAAGTCGTGTATGTCCTGCTTAAAGCAAAGGTCGCCTGTGCGAGCCATCTGCGTATCGGGGTATCCGGTCGGCTGCGGACACATTAAAACTCACTAAGCTATTGTGCAGCTATGAAATCCTGTCTGGGAATTGAGTACAATGGGGGCAAACTTCCTCGTAGAAGTATGTGCATGAAGCCAGAAATATACCTTGCAGCCAGCCCAACAAGCTCCCATTTTCCATATGCTCTGTAATCAGCCCAACAAGCTCCCATTTTCCATATGCTCTGTAATCAGTAGCTTTTCCTCCCGGCCGCAGAAGTAAGCTGTAATGGGCATCAAGTTTTCGTGTTGTTGCAAGCCGAGCGCCCTGATCTTTTCATGGAAAGCACCTTCACCAATGGCCACAGTTCTTAGCTGCTTGACGACATAAGAATCCCGGGTTTGCAGATCCACTTTGAAAGACTTTGCCAAAGTCCCTTCTTGAAGGGCAACAGCCGATCCTTCTCTAGAAGAGCAACAGCCGATCCTTCTCTAGAAGTTGCAGAGAATCCTCATCTTCTTCATACTCGGATACACAGAGGCGCACAAACATTCGTATGACTGTTTGTCGTCATATTAATTGAGAGAAGATTACATAAATAGATGTGCGTGTGTCGCTTACATGAAAGGTTGCATCGTTTCAAACGTCGGACATATTTGTTTGTCCGTCCAACACTCCCCTCAAACAAATATGTCTGGAGAATTTCATTACAGAGAGAGGATGCTACAGAGTTTTATTTGGTACTGCTAATCTACATGCTTAATCATGCTTAATGCATAACATGCATGATATAGTATAACTAGCTGAGGTAGATATCCTACACTAACAGTTCAAGTGGATCTTTAATTCTTTTCAAGTGGATCTTTAATTCTTCATTCTGCACTCAGCGAATCTTTGATCGAGGCTCGAAGAAAATGAGCCATTGTGGGCGAGCAACGTCAGTTGCAGACAAAGGTCTTGCTGAATATGGAACGGATTGAGGAGAATTGCGGGATCGAATGGGACTGAGCAACCGGCGAGTGGTTTGAGCATCGGCAGATGACGTTTTTCTTGTTTTATCGAACCGCAAAGAATAGGAGGACGAGTACAAGCAGAGCTATGACCGCTGCGAGGACCATGGCAGCGATGGCGGGGCCGCTGATATTGTGCGAACCCTCTATGGCAGGGATCGCGGGGCCGCTGATATTGTGCGAACCTGCCGGGGATGCAGAACGTCGTGAGGGCGCAGAAGCTGGCGACGGCGCGCATCCCATGGGATTCTCACAGAGAGAGTTGTCCAGAAATGATGAATTACCGAAGCGGCCATATCCGGCAGGAAGAGCGCCAGTAAGATTGTTGTTCGAGACATTGAACGATGTCAAGCTCTCCGTGGGGTGTTCAGGAAGGGCTCCACTTAGATGATTGTACGACAAATCTATCGTTCTGATGGTTGGATGATGCATTAGCGACTCCGGCATTGTACCGGTGAAGCTATTCTTGAGGCATTGAAAACACTGAGATTTTCCCAAACCGTGAAGTTCGAGGGCAGTTCACCAGAAAAATTGTTGTAGGCAATATTGATAGCTCTCAGAACCGTGCAATTGACAAGATCGGAAAGGAGACTACAGCTCAGAGAGTTGTTGTCGAGGGCAAGGGAGGTGAGATTCAGAAGTTGGCTCAAAGAGTCATGTGGAATTTCTCCTCGAAGGTTGCCACTCGACAGACTCAGTTTCGTGACGTCAGTTCCACTGCATTTGACTCCCTTCCAGTAATGAGTGTCGCCCGTCCAGTTCTGCTTGAACGTAGTATCGTGACCCACCGCCTCAATGAAGCTCTGAAGTACGCTGCTGTCATTGTTTCCGTAGACACTGACCAAGATCGAGCTCCAGCCGACAACAATTCCCAGGGCGGAAGCCGGCCTCATCGCCGGACCTAATATCCGCATAGAAGTCATTTGGTGTTGATGGGACAATCTAATGAATTTTTCACCAGGTCAACAATGTAACATAGAATAATAATGTTGTGTTTACAGAGGCTAAGAACTCATGTGGTATTGATGCGGCAATCTAATGGTTTTTTTTTTTTTTGAACCAGGTTAACAATGTTCTTCTATGTAATTAATAATGTTGTGTTTACACAGGCTGTCGGTACATTTGCTGCATCCACATGGAAAGATATTATTCGATTGTAAAAGCTTCATTTGTTCTAAGTCCACCAAAGTTCAAACTATAGAGCGACTCTCCTCCCTCACAAAAGAAATCTGACGGGCTGGCAATAATCTTTTATTGGTCAACATATATACTCAATCAATAAATATATTTAAATTCATATTCACAGACGGGCTGACAATGATTTTTTATTGGTCACTCAATCAATAAAAATATTTAAACTCATATTAACACACGGGCTGACAATGATTTTCTATTGGTCAACATATATGCTCAATCAATAAAAATATTTAAATTCATATTGTTAATAGTGTGGCGGTTTGATGTGAATGTTTAACCCGCAGCACGAGAAATGTTATGAGTTGTATGCCATCTTATTTGAACTCATCCTAAGAACAATCCATTGCGACCATTAAGTTCAAACTTTCAACATGTTGCAAGTTCAAAAACATAGGTGGGTTGGTGTTTCTTTTGGGGTCCTCTCGAGTGTTCCATCATCTCCTTAAATGCTCCTAATATCGATTCAGAAAGAATTTCCGCTTGTTGGATTCTCTAGCCCTCAATGTGGTTATTTGTGGGGACTTTAATATGGTCGAGGTCCTTTCTGATAGATGGGAGAGGAAGGGACGGGTGATTGACGAGCAAGAAAAGGAACTTTGGGGCCAAGTCAAATTACACCTAGATCTGGTGGAGATCAAGGATGTTGTTGGTTTTTCTTGGTCAAACCTCCAAGATGGTGCTCATTGCGGAAAGCCACACTTGATAGGACCTATTTCTCATAAAATATCATAAAAAAATGGGGCCTTCCTTACCTCTCCCATATTGTGGACTTGGTCATCTCTGATCACTACCTGATTGTGACTACCTTCAAACCGATCCTCAGTCTTAGGAAAGCCTCTTGGTCTCATGCCAATCCGACCACTTTCTCTCTCGCATTGGTCCAACGCAAGATTATCGAGGCTTGGAGTAGGGCCTTTGCCTCCTCCTCTCTGGCCAGGTGCTTGAGGAGGGCTGTCCTATAGATTCACTACATCTTGGCCAAGACTTGTAAGAATATTCAAGCCATTCACCATGCTAGAAGTGAAAATCTTTATCGAAGGCTCTCGTTTTTGAAGGTTGAAGTTAACAAAGGCCACTTGCAATACTAGACTAGACTCCAAAAAATAAGAAGCATGATGAGATATGAAAAAGAAATTCAAAGCAAGAATCTACAAATATACTTTAAAGTTTGGTGGGCTGGTAGGGTAGACAAGCCTACTATAGATATGTGCGACCTTCTCAAGAAGAAGCAGTTAAAGGAAGTGATTCCATTCATGATGGATGCCAAGGGGTTGAATGCAAATAGGATGAAGAAAATAGTACATTGATTGTCAACCACTTTACCTAGCTCTTGTCATGATCCTTTGCCTGCCTTAGTGGTTTTCTATCCAACCCTCCTTGGTGCTCGGATTGTTTTCTGTGTTGCGCCTAATTGTGCACAACTATAAGGGGAGTGGTAACCGTGTATGCCTTTAGACAGCGGACCGGCTAGGAATGCCCCCAACGTCCAGGCTAAGACGCACCATGGGCATGAGTGCTGAGCCTTCCCTTCCTCACCTTTCTTCGGGACGTCGGTTGCCCCTTGGAACATGGGTAGATGCCCGATGATGGGAATGCCCCCCGCTAAAAAATGTCGCTTATACGACACCAATTCTAGTGGTTTTTTAGGATGTGTTACCATCGCTTACACGACGGTCTGTTAAGGAAAAAAAATTAAAACGTTGGAGGCTGCTCGATTGGCATTTTCACACATCTGATCGAAGAGTTCTCCAACGTTCACAATTGCGCTACAGTTATGAGCTAAAACAAGTATATGCAGAATTGTTGTTTTGCCTAAGCTCTATCCTAATGTCTCTCTCTGTCTTTGTTTCTCTCTTTCTACATCTTTCTCTCTTTGAAATCTCTCTCTCTCTCTCTCTCTCTCTCTCTCTTCTTTCTTTCGTTATTGCAGGTTATTCAAGAAGCTAACCAATCAAAAAGTATGGCTAACTATTGTAAGTACAATTTCTATTCTTTGTATATCATTTGAATTGTGTTATTTTCATTAGATAGCATACTCACACTTATTGATATGCACATATACATTTATACATGATGAAGATGGACATTCACACATATACACATATACACATGCACATACACACACATATATACACACAAATACATGTGCACATACACTTAGACATACACACACATACACATGCATATGCACAAACATTTCTACAACCACATAAAAAGACTTACATGCATGCATTATTTCACACACACACACACACATATATATATATATATATATATATATATATATATATATATATATATATATATATATATATATATATATATATATATATATATATATATATATATATATATATATATATACATACACACATTAACATATATGTAAATACATGTATATGCACATCCATATGCATGCACATTCACATGCATACACATGGATGCAAATGGAAATGCATCCACATACACATGCATGTTTCATACATATACACATGCGTATAGATATATTATACACATATATACACATATATACACATATATATATGCACATACGTACACACACATATACACATGCACACACACATGCACATACATACATATACACATATACATGCACATACACACATATACACATAGAGTTACACATATACATGCACATACATATACACACACATACACATGCACATGCACATACTCATACACACATATACACTTACACATGCACATACACATACATACATATACACACACATACACATGCACATACATACATATAC
Source organism: Ceratopteris richardii (assembly GCA_020310875.1). Classification (NCBI taxonomy): domain Eukaryota; kingdom Viridiplantae; phylum Streptophyta; class Polypodiopsida; order Polypodiales; family Pteridaceae; genus Ceratopteris; species Ceratopteris richardii. The sequence continues at coordinate 25,098,433 of CM035432.1, read as the reverse complement.
ACACACATACATATACACTTACGCACACACATATGATGAATTATATAATTAAAGTATTAAAACACATGCTTAATATAAACAATAATAACAATCAATAGAACAAAACTCTTCATTACTTAATACCATACACACAATTCAAAACATAACTGAAATGATATATATATATATATATATATATATATATATATATATATATATATATATATAATGTAAATACATATAAACCAATGTCATAATCAACTAGAATCCTATTCATCATCATCATGATCATCGTTAGCAACAGCATCATGATCATCCTGATCATCCTCATCTTCATCATCATGATCACCCTGTGACGATCGAGATCCTCCATCCTGTGTCTATCTCTCCACCTCATCCATATTTGCCTCTCCATAATACTATTGTATTACATATAACAAACATAAATAAGTACAACAATTAAACCATTCATAAAAATAAAATACTTATATAAAATTTAATAATACTCACAAAGGCATGCGGATGATCTTGCATATACTCGCTCAAACGCTGATATCCAAAATGTGTAGCATACTGGATCTCATGTTTCGTAGGATACGGCCATAATCCTTTCGCTACATTGAAACAAATAAAAAGATTAGTTGTTTGCATTTTAACTAAAATAAAAAATATACTCACAATAACACATATGCTTACAAATGTAGCTACAAAACCATGATGGCCAATTTGGCTTAGGTGCGATGTGTGGCCCGACTCCACTCTGTTCTTTGCAGCAGCGTGTTTATTTAAGAAAAAAGAAGTCCATAAATTAAATGTAAAAAATTACTAAAATATATGAAAATTATAAATATAAACTATTAATTTATGTACCTTCTGCTGATGAAATGAATCTTGAAGACGTAGCTGTCTACGGAAAGAGTGCCACGTCTGAGGTGGTATGTTGCGTCGCCTCTTATTGTTTTCCATTATACAATATCTCCTGTTAATTTAATCTCAAACAGAAAAGAAAATCAGAATACATACACATATATACACACACATACACATACACATACCCACATACACATATAGATACCCACATACACATATACATGCAAACATATATGCATACATATATGTATACATATACACATATACATACATATAACATAAACGCACATATACATATCCACATATATACATACACACACATGCATGAATATACACTCATTCATACAAAAAACATGCATTTATCCCACAATAATGTGTATTTGTGCATATGTGAATATGTGTGTATTTGTAAATCTATATATGTGAATATGTGTGTATGTGTAAATATGTATATGTGAATTTTTTGTGTATGTAAATAATTAGATTACAAATATCAAATACCATTATTTGTAGATTCAGATCAATCAGAGGGTACTCCACCACCTGCTACCCATGCAACGACTTCACATGTGTCCTCCGATAGGAAGTATGATGAATTTTACTATCAAGAGCATATTATATGTTGGTGTAAGTCTTGTTATGGCATGTATTGATTGGAATGTAGTGAACATGATGTAGAGTATGGTACTTTTGGGCGTGCACCATCACTTGCTCAACATGATAATGCTTGGGTATGTACATTGTATATAAATTAATGTCATTATTTTATTTAAAAACCATATACAACATCGAATTCCTCTTGATAAACATGAATACTTGCTTGATGATGATGATGATAATTTTTCTCATAATGTTAATATACCTCGTACATGTCATGGACTTGCTGTTCATGAATTACAAGCAAAGGTTTCTAGAAATCCTTGATCCTTGGTTTAGAGACTGAAATGGCTAGAGATTATCCATTGCCAGCTCGCGATCGTTCTTAAGTACAAACATATGATAGAAAAAGATATGGAGGATGGAATAGAGGACCAATTCCTTTAGATGGTGAGGTTTTCAACTTTTGGGGTAATCCCTATATGATTGCTCCATCCACTATTATTAATGCTACTTGTGGTCTCTTTATTGTAGAGGATCTGTATGTGCCTCTGAACTTTGAAGTCACTCATATGTCATTTTGTGGTCCTATATATGGATGGGGAGATTGGCATCGACTTTCAGGTTATGTTCAAAGCATGAGTACTTATGGAATATGCTTGAACACAGATACATAGTTGTCAATGCTATTACTACAATACATGGAGGTGATGAACTATTAGTGAATTATGGATTGCATAGATCTCCAAGAGCACCTTTTAGCTAGAGAGAATAAAATGTTTTCATGTCTATTATGTATAGATTCCAACATATGATGTTGACGATATTCCTCCACACCATTCACAATTGCTAGTAAGACCTCATTTATCAGAAGCTTCTATGAGGAGGCTACACAAAAGTAATCCTATGGAATATGCAAGATTGAAAGATCTATATTCAAAAGATGATAAAGTACAAGATTTGTGTGACAATGATGAAGATGATGGCATGGCAGATTTTATTGAGGATTAGTATCAAATAATAGTGAGAGCATTTATATTTCTAAAAAAGAGAAATATCTTCGAGAGAAATGTCTAAAGCATGTATATGAAGTGTTGGAGATAGACGTATGAGGAGGCACGCAAAAAACACAAGGAAGAAGAAGAAGCTTGGAGCACAAACACAAATACTGAATGTATTACTAGAGAATTTACAAAGATAAGTAGCCCATTAGGGCAATAAGCGTATATACAAGCCGGGAAAAAAAAACCTCCTAAAGAGGGGAAAAAGTGCTTGGGCGGTCCTAGTGTGTTCACACACATCACTACCTAAATATATCAACAAATCCACCTGGGAGTGATGCGGTGAACAAGGAGCTGGCACTCATTTATAAGAAAGTCCCAAGCTATGTGGAAATCACTCCACAAAAGGAAGTAAGCCCAAAGCTTTGCGAAAAGCTTCAAACTTCTCCCTAGGCAGAGCCTTCGTGAAAAGGTCTGCAATGTTCTCTTGTGTGCGCACATATGCCAAGCTGATCTCCCCAGCAGAGAACCTCTCTCTGACATAATGATAATGCACCTCAATGTGCTCAGTGCAAGCATGGAACATAGGGTTCCTCGCAACTGCCAATGCGCTCTCACTGTCAGTGAAGATGGTGGGGGCACAAGACTGACCAACACCCAAATCAGCCATAAGGCGTCTGAGTCACACACACTCAATAGTAGCTGTGAAAGCTTCCCTATACTCAGCCTCACAACTGGAAGTGGCCACAGTAGGCTGCTTCTTGCTCAACCAAGAGGTACATGAGCTACCAAGCATGACGCAAAAGCCACTAGTGGACACACGAGTTTCATAACAACCAGCCCAATCAGAGTCAAAAAAAGCATGCAAATCTGGCGGTAGTGATCTCCCCTCAGGATAAAACAACCCAAGTAGTCGAGTACCACTCAAGTGGCGAAAGATGCGCTTAACCGTCTGGCAATGCTTGACTCCTGGGCAATGCATAAATTTGCTCATCTGTGAGACAGCAAACTGAATATCTAGCTGAGTAATGCATAAGTAAATCAAGCATCCAACAGCCTGTTGATAGAGAACAACATCAAATGCATCTCCAACATCATGAAGACTCAATCGTAAACCTGTCTCCATAGGATTGGCAATAGGCTTACAGTATTTCAAGGCCAAAACGCTGCAATAATGTGTCAATATATTTCGTTTGACACAAAGCCATTCCACCATAAACTTGCATAAATTGAATGCCCAAATAGTGATGCAAATGCCCCAAATCAGACATCTCAAATGAGGCATGCAAATCAGCCTTAAAATCAGCAATATGCTTCTCAATAGGACGAGTGAGTAGCATGTCGTCAACATAGACAGCAATGATCAGAAGCACATCATTAGCACGCTTAACATATAAGGTGCTTTTAGTTGGACTATTCACAAAACCATGTGCAATCAGATAGGCATGTATCTTTTCATACCAAGCACGTGGTGCTTGCTTTAAACCATATAATGCCTTCTTTAACCTGCACACATGGTTTTCATGTCCTTTCTGCACAAAGCCATGAGCTTGAAAAAACATACACTTCTTCATGCAAGTCACCATTCGAGAAATGCTGCTTCGATGTCCAACTCATGTACATTCCAACCATGATGGGCTGCAAGTGCACAAATGCTCCGAACAGTAGTCATACGGCATGTAGGTGCAAAGGTCTCATCGAAATCAATGCCTCTTTCCTACGCCTAACCCTTTGCAACAAGCCTAGCCTTATACCTATCAACTGTACCATCAGGCTTACGCTTAAACTTGTATACTCACTTAGTGCCAATGGCCTTCTTGTGAGGAGGCAAGTCACATAAAGACCAAGACTTAGTACCACTCTTCATTATTGCATCATATTTAGATTGCATAGCGGCCATCCAATTTTTTGAATTTTGTGCTTCATCAAATGAAACAGGCTCATTCTCATCACAGAGACTAGATGCAGCCATAGCGTAGCAGTCTAATCACATGAAACCTGCAAAGGTGGAGAAGATGCTTCATTAGGACCAGCACTAGATTGTCGACCTCTAAAAAGAGGCATCAAAGTATCATACATGTCTTTGGAACTAACAGATGTCTACTTAGTACATGAAAGCAATGGCTGAATAGCATCTTCCACAAAAACAACATCACAGTTAACTAGAATACGTTTAGTATGTGGATGATACAGACGATAGCCTTTACTTTCAGAACTGTACCCAACAAAAATACATTTTACTGCTTTATCATCCAATTTTCTGCGATGTTGTTCAGGCACTAATGCATATGCGAAACAACCAAAAACATGCAGATGAGCAACAGATGGCTTACGATCATGTCAAGCCTCATATGGAGTGATAGACTGCAGCGCTTTAGTGGGACACCTGTTCAGTACACATGTTGCACACATGATAGCCTCAAGCTAGAAACTATGAGGTAAAGCCTAACTCTTGACCATACACCTCCCATCTCCATGAGAGACCTGTTCTTTTATTCAGCAACTCCATTCTATTGAGGTGTATACAGAATTGTACACTGGTGTTCTATCCCACATTCAGCCAGAAATGCATTAAAATTAAAAGACATATATTCCCCCCCGTCGATCAGAACGAAGGGTGCCTATTTTACATGCTGATCGATTTTCACACAAAACCAAAAACTGTTTGAAGCACATGAACACTTTGGACTTTGCCTTCAATGGATATATCCATGCATGCTTGGAAAAATCATCAATGAAAGTCATGAAGTAAAGATAATTTCCAAAAGAAGGTGTCGACATAGGACCATAGACATCACTATGTACAAGTTGCAATTTCTGAGTAGCCCGAACTCAACCATCTTTTGGAAAGGATGAATGCTGCATTTTCCCCAAAATACAGCCTTCACAAACATGTTTTCCAGGTGCCTTAAGTTTGAGCAATGATGACACCATTTGAGATTTTTGTAGGCGTAGCAAACTAGCAAAATTCAGATGACCAAAGCATGCATGCCAAAGCTTTGCATCTAACATAGCGTGAGAATCATTTACTGCACATGCCAAATCATTTACAGATCTTTCATAGTCTATGAGCTTATACAGCCCACGACATAAAATGCTAGAAGCAATAATCACATCGCCATTTGATAGATCATGAATTGTACACGTGCCATCAACAAATTTCACAACCAAGCCAATCTTGGCTAATGCAAAAACTAATAACAGGTTCTTTTTAATCCCTGGCACAAATAAAGCATGTGAAAAAGTGAAAGAACTACCATCAACAGTAGTCAAAATGATCTTACCAACTCCCATAACAGGATAAGAGGAGTTGTTGGCGCATGTAACAGTATTCCCTGTAGGGGCAGGCTCGAGTGAAGAGAAGAAACTGCGCTGCAAGGTAATATGTTCGGTCGCCCCACTGTAAAAATACCAAACATCTGAGTCTACTGTAGTCATGCACTACTCATGAGAAGATGGATCAAAACTGCAGACAATAGTAAACACCCATTCTTCTTCGTGCACAAGATTTGCAGAATCTGTTTTTGGTGTAGAGGCCTCCGCAACAACCATTCCAGCCTCTTTCTTCTTTGCCTCTTTAGCAGCTAGTTTTGGACAGTTCTTTATGATATGATCATTCCCTTTACAATACTTACAAAACAATTTCTGCTTTTCTAATTTCTTCTCATCTTTATCTTCCTTCTTCGAATATGCAGAATTAGCAGATTTCTGCTTACGAGTTGAAGAGCTCCATTTTCCTTTGCCCTTCTGACTAACTCTCCAACTGTTTTCAGAGGTAAGCAACACGAGCCTCATTCCTAGCTTGGTACAATGTGGTAAGTGTATCCCAAGACTCGTTAGTTGTTCTACAAGAGCAAATGTGAGGAAAAATGGCACGCTTGACAAACAAAGCTATCAATGCATGTGTCTGGGCATCTCTGCCATCCCAGCGAATCTGCTCTGTAGTAGGTGCAGTAGAAACAACAACACGAACATGAATCTATGGAATATCATCTTCGACACCATCTTCATCAGCTCTAGCACCTGTATTTGCAGTACTTGTAGTCAAAGGTGTAACAGGACGTCTTTCAACACCCTCCATAATGTTCCATAATCCTTTTGCAACCAATACATGTCGCATCATATAAGCCCATAATGGGTAGTTGGTACCATCTAACTTATCCTCAACAGCCAACATATGGAATACATCACTGCTTTCAGCCACGGCTAGTGACTAAAATACCTTAATGCAAAAAATTGATTGTATCTCAAAAAGTTGAACAAAACTACCCAGATGCGTTCTGCTAGACTTGTAGCAGACTTCGAGATGCTTAAACTAGCGAACAGAAACTGGTATATACCTTTGGCACAAAAAAAACTAAATAGCCTACACAAGCACTGTGATAGTGCATTTCGAGGCCGAAACGAGCTCAGATCACGATTTCGGAAAACATAGGAGTGTCGATGGCACCCTAGATGAAGCAAGGACCTGCTCTGATACCAACTGTTGGAGATAGACGTCTGCAGAAGCACGCGAACAACACAAGGAAGAAGAAGAAGCTTGGAGCAAAAACACACAATACTCAATGTATTACTAGAGAATGTACAAAGATAAGTAGCCCATTAGGGCAATAGGCGTATATACAAGCCAGGGGAAAAAAACCTTCTAAAGAGGAAAAAAAGTGCCCCGACAGTCCTAATGTGTTCACACACATCACTACCTAACTATATCAACATGAAGGAAGTCATTTGACATGACTAAGTGCGAGCTTACTTATTCTCAATCTTCAAAATCGTTTTGGATGGAGTAATGTATCTATTTTGACACTATTAAGGTATAATTTTCAATTTTCTCTCTCTCTCTCTCTCTTTGTGTATATATATATATATATATATATATATATATATATATATATATATATGCATAAATATATATACATATATATAAATACATGCATATATAAACATACACATAATATACATGAATGCATAAACACAAATAAAAATACACACACGTATACACACATACACATGTTATGAGAGTAAGATCAAATTATACATACCTGTATTGAATGAAGATGTTTTGTCCATCTAACCTTTAGAATTGTCCACCCAACCTTTAGAATCTTCTTGACATATATGTTTCTCCTATTTTAGTGGACCTAATACCTCTGCTACTAATTTTTTTAATACAAATATTAAATAGCAATTACCAAGGAAGGTATTAAGTCACATGTAAAATGGGAGGAGCAAAGTTATCTTGAATATTTTGAAGGATGGAAAAATAATTTTAAAGGATCGGTGAACAAGAAGTCTCTATTCAATGTAGGTTTTTATTCTTACTTTAGATAAGGTAAGAACAAGAACTTGAATTGAATGGACACTTTTTGTCTCCCCATCTTTTAAAACTATTAATGCATCTTTCAAAATATTCACAAAAACTTTGATCCTCCCATTTTACATTTGACTTAATACCTTCCTTGGTAACAACTATTTAATATCTGTAAACAGCTTAGCAGGACAGGTAATAGATTGACTATAAAATGGGAAACTGTAAGACGATTCAATGGTCTAGATATGAAAATCTGCAAACCACAATATACAAGGAACAATTAAAAAGGAAATCAAATATACACAACTACACATGCATACATACATATATACACATTCATACATACACATACATACATACATACATACATACATACATACATACATACATACATACATACATACACAGGTATACACACATACATATACATATATGCATATATATACACATACGTATATATACATACATATACACCTATAAAACACATATACATACATATATACATATACACATACACATATGTATACGCATGCACATGCATATTCACATCCACTTACATATACACATAAGCATACACATATATAGAATTATATGCACATATATATATATATATATATATATATATATATATATATATATATATATATATATATATATATATATATATATATATATATATATATATATATATATATATATATATATATATATATATATATATATATATATATATATATATACTATATATATATATATACTTTCTTTAATATATCTTTTGTTGATGAACTGACAGGTTATTATCTGAAAAGTTTTTACCAAGTCAGAATATTCTTCCTACCTCACATGATGAAATGATGAAGATAATCAACAATCTTGGTATAGATTATCAATGTATACATGCATGTCCTAACGATTGTATTTTTTATGGCGGTGAATATGCAGACTCTTTGACATGTCCCAAATGACAATCTCCTCGATATAAGGGCAAAGAAGGTAACATCCCATAAAACGTATCAAGACATTTTCCATTGGCTTCATGGATTAGACATATGTTTCAAAGCCTTGAATTATCAAAGCTTTTGACTTGGGGACATGATCATAAAAGTAGTGATGGAATAATCAGAATTCCTCATGATAGTGTTGCTTTTCAGCATTTTGATTCTACATGGCCTGAATTTGCACAAAATCCACAGAATCTAAAGTTAGGAGTTGCATTAGATGGGGTTAATCCATTCTCCATGAAATCCAATAAATGGTCAACATGGTCAGTGCTAGTCATAAACTACAATCTTCCACCATATCTTAGCATTAAAAAGGAACATTTAATGCTTTCACTTCTAATCCCAGGCAAAAGACAAGTTAAAGATATGAATATATATCTTGCTCCTCTCATTGAGGATCCTCAAGAGTTATGGAGAGGTATTAATGTCATTGATGTATCGAAAAGCATCAATGAAAGAAACATTATGGTTTGTGGTATTGTGGCTTGGACTATTCACGATTTTCCAGGATATGGTGTTTGTTCAGATAATTTTTTTATTCAATACGCATGTAAATAAATATGATTTAATCTAATTATACTTTTATCATTTTCATGATGCAAGAATATCTACTAAGGGTTATAAAGCTTGTCCATATTGTGGTTTGATTGGTTGAGATCAATCTATAGTAAGAATCTCAACAAAAATATTTATCTTCGACATCGACGATTCTTGCCTGATAAAAATCATCCATTAGGATCTAAAAGAGAAGCGATACATTTTAATGGAAAGCTTGAAACATGTCAGTGTCCAAAACATATGACGCCTATGGATTGGTATAAAAAATGGACAGATGGACCTCTGATGGATCTAGAATCAAAAATCTTCAGTGATGATGAAGATAATGAGTATGTGAAGAGAGGTAAAGGAAAATTAGCACTAGCAGAGAACATATCAATATGGTATTCTTTGGAGTATTGGAAAGAGTTAAAAGTATGTCATCTTCTTGATTCTATGCATATATTCAAAAATATTGGTTATTCACTATGACAACATCTTCTTGGACTAAAAGATACCATAACATCAAGGAATGATTTGAAAGATCAAAAATCAAAACCAAAGTTATGGCCATTTTTTGATAGACATTGAGAACAAACGACTTATGCACCTGCTCCTTGGGTACTTACAACAAAAGAGATACAGACTATCAACAATAGAATTCAATTGATTAAGACTCCTACAGGATATGGAGCATCTTTTCAAAACATGTTTACTATGGATGATAAGAGCTTATCTTGGTTAAAGACCCATGACTTGCATAACTTTTTGAAACATATTTTACCTTTGGTCATCGATGGATGCACAACGAAAGGAGTACGAGATGTGATCTATCGTCTTGGATCACTTATAAGGTAATTATGATACTTTTATATTTAATATGTATGAATATTGGATATCTTTTATTTTTCAATTAACTTCTTTATAATTGTTTTTATGATATATATAGGTGGATTACATCCAAAGAGATTGACAAACACTCGATTAAAAAAACGTGAATGCAAAGAACTACTATGTTTGATGGAGAAAGAACTTCTTGCTTCATTTTTGATATTCACATTCATTTATTAGTCCATCTTGTAGATGAAATAGAGATTGCAGGTGTTATGGATGTTTTGGGTCGAGCGATTTAGGGGAATATTAAAAGGTTATGTGCGTTAAAGAGAAAAACCAGAAGGATCCATGTCAAAGGGTTGGATGCTTGAAGTATGCATGTATTACATTAGTGAGTACCTTGAAAGAGTTCATGAAGAAGCTCCATGTGCATGAACCAACACGTCCTCTGCAAAAATAACAGATGAGGTATTATCAGGTAAGGGAGTTCCATTCTTATTTACATGTCAAGAAAAAATTTGATGTTTCTACTTTTGTAGCATATAATGACGAATGCATGCAAGCATTCCTTAGAGTATGAATAGGAACTTCAAAAGCTCCGAAGTAAAAGGTGAAAAGACAAAAGATATAGACCTAATCTCGATAATAATGAGATTACAGATATATCTTCTTTTATGGATTGGCTATATAGTGGTTTGCAATGCCCCAATGCAAATAATGAAGAAATCTCATAAGAGCAGAGAAAGTTAATGATAGGTTGTGAACGAAAGGTAATTTTATTTTAATAATATTTTATTTTTTTCATATATGTATATTAGTTTTTATTTACTAATTAAATTTCTTTTGCAGGCTCAAATGTTCACTAATATGCGGGCTTTTGGACAGCATATTAGAATCAAAGCCATTGATTCTTTACGTAAAACAGAGGATTCTAGTATTATTGGTTCTTTCAAGCAACTATCATGTGCTAGCTCAAAAGACACCAACCTTACAGATGGCGAACTTGGTTACGTAGGAACTATTGTTGGTATCTATGAAATTTCATTTCGTACATTCAAACACGTAGAAAAAAGTTTATATTTTTTATGATAGAGTTAGTTATTTTTTTAAGCACCTTATAATGGGTTTTTGTTTTCAAATATTTTGGTAGGTCATTTTGAGGGTTGACTGATTTCCAGCCGAGTATAAAGGTAGTAATTCCACATTAAGAAAGGAATTATCTCAGTTTTGGGCAACTGATTCTTCCAAGGTAATGCAATCTACTAAAGAACCATATATTCTTCCTAGGCATATTGAACAAGCATTTTTTTATAAAAACCAAGATGCTCACCCTTGGTGGCAAGTCATTCATGTGCAACCTAGAGGTAGGTCATTGTTGAACAGTTTATCGTTAGAGAGATCAAAGAAAGTCCTCTTGATGATTCAGCATCGGATACTGATACATCAACATCTAAAAGAGAAATTAGAATAATTATATGTGATAATGATACTAATCTTTTTTATGGAGAGGATAATTCTCTACATGTTGATTCTACTAATGAGGAAGAGAATTACCAGAAATCAATATTAATCCATCAATAGATGATGTGACACATGAGAACACAGATTTAACAATAGAAGAAATAAATGAAATCAATAAGGATAATGAATATGAGCCTATATTCATGTCTTACCAAAATGATGGCAATAATGAAAAAATATGAGCAGATTAGATAGTAAATTCTACTCTATTTATGGATCAATAACTTGAAGCTTCTAAATGGATATCAGATAATAGATTTTTTTTTTTACTTGAATAACGACGAATCCTACTAGAGAGACGAAATCATGTTCTTTTAAGTTAGAACATGAAGCTCAGTGGTATGCCTAATTATTTTATATGTAGCTTTATCTTTGAGGAGCAAATTTTTATCATGTATGTATGCATATGTGTGTGTATTCATGTGTATTATATGTATACATATGTTACTATGCATATATATATGTATTTCATGTATATGTATGTGTGTGCATGTGTGTGATATATGTATACATGTGTTAGTATTCATATGTGTATATATGAGTATGCATTTATGTAAAATAATCATGTAATATATGCAAGTGTTTATAATTGTGCACATGTATATATGTATATGTGTCTATTTGTAAATGTGTACATGTAAATATGTATGCATGTATATATATATTTATGTGTGCATGTGTATGTGATGTGTACATGTATATATGTATATGTGTCTATGTGTCAATGTCTACATGTAAATATGTATGCATGTATATATATATTTATGTGTGCATTTAGGCATGTATGTGTGATGCATAATCTGTCTACTCCATTTTATATTTATGTATGTGTATCTATATGATGTGTATATATCTTTATATATATTATGATCCTCGTTGATTCGAGTAGCTATATATAGAGGCATAAGGTTAGGAGGAGAGACATCTCTCTAGTAGGATTTCAGAGGAGTAGATGCAATGTGTACATATACTTCAATCATATGGCTAAGAGGTTGAATTAGAGTTTTTAAATTAGGGGTTTTAAAACCATAATATCAAAATTATTGTTTTCAAATTAGGTTTTTTGAAATAGTATTTATTTATTTATTTATTTATGTGTATGCATGTGTTGTGTGTGTGTATATATGCATGTGTATATGTATATATGCATGTAAATATGATTATATGAGTCTATGTGTATGTACATATGATTATGCATGTGTATGTGTATGTGAGTATGTGTATGTGTATGTGAGTATGCGTATGTGTCTATGTGTATTCATTATATGTGTGTAACTACATGCATGTATGTGTGTGTGAAAATGTGCATGTATGTGTGTGTATGTATAAATGTGCATGTATGTGTATATGTGTGTAAATGTGCATGTATGATGTATATGTGTGTATGCGTGTATTTGTACCTCTAGTCTCACTCTTTTCTCTCTGTCTCTCTCTGTCACATACATACATACATACGTAAACACACATACTCATATCCACATATATATACATAAAAGCAGTGTGTACCGTGCATTATCGTGACGATGAGCCATAAGTGTGTGCATCTCTTTTAGACACCACTTATGTGACCATCCTGTCCCAAACTCTGTCTCAAGTGAACTAAGTACGTATTTTTTATCCCTCTCATCATGCTCACTACAAAAAGAAAGTCATGTAAATTAAACATAAGATATTTATCTTAATTTATATGTAAAATTTATACTCACTTCCACAGTAAGTGGACAAGGCGTAGGTAAGAGTCGCATAATGCCTGCATTCTTCTCTTGAACTCCAATCCATTACCTATGTACACAATGTTCCCTTCTGGATCTACTCTGCTATCATGATCTGGACGTGGTATAGGTGTCTTGAAAATAGATAGATAAAAATAAATAAAAATATGTGTTATAATATCATTAAAAAGTTTATGAAAAAAAAAAACATACCTATGAGAAGATAGTTGTCTTCCTACATGTGGAGCCACACAAGACCCCTCCTCTGATCACTGGCTAAGCATCTGGATCATATAATCCAGCTCATCATCACGCATCTCTGAGTAATCATGCATGATGGCCCCTAGAGTATCAGACGGAAGTCTTGCTCTCATAAGACTTTTTATCAGAGTGAGTTTCACCTTTCTCTCGCTACAAGGATTCATAATACTTAACAAATAAATTAAAATGGGTTAGAAATCAATATATATATGTGTACATATGTATGTGTGTATATGTGAGCGTATGGATCTGTGTGTATATGGATCTGTGTGTATGTGTGTATGCGTGTAAGCATGTATGTATGCATATGCGTGTGTACATGTGTGTGTATGTGCGTGTGTGTGTCTATGTGTGTATATGTGTTTATGCATGTGTATGTGTGTGTAATCTATGTGTATATGTGTGTGTATGTATCTATGTGTATCTATGTGTCTATGTGTGTGTATGTGTATGCATGTGCATTATGTATGCATATGTGTGCATATGTGTGTGTATGTGTGTGTATGTGTCTATGTGTGTGTATGTGTTATGCATGTATCTATGCATATGCATGTGCATTATGTATGCACATGTATCCATGTGTGTGTGTGTATGTATGTAAGTATGTATGTATGCATATGTATATGCATTATGTATGCATATGTATGCATGTATCTGTATGTGTGTGTATGTATCTCTATGTGTGTGTACACATATATGTGTGTGTATGTGTATATATGTGTGTGTATGTGTGTCTGTCTATGTGTGTATATGTAAGTGTGTATGTGTGTGTATGTATGTGTATGCATGTAAGCACGTATGTATGCATATGCATGTGCATTATGTATGCATGTGCATTATGTATGCATGTGCATTATGTACGCATGTGCATTATGTTAAAAGTCAAGCTTCAAGCTACAAATTCGTGGGGAATCTTTTATGGACATGTGGAGCCATCAAACGAAGCCAAAAGCCACGAGATTCCATCAAGAAAAGTCACTCAACCACTCCCCAAGTCATCTCAACTAATTCCTCCAAGTTAGGAGGCTGATTTGGAAAGGTAGTTCCTAGATTTTAGGGGCACACTTCTCACTATAAAATGAGCATGTATCCCGACTTTTTTTGGGCCATCTTCTTGGAGTTTTAGCTCATGTAAAGTGAGCACTAAGTGCTGGAGTTTTGATAAGCAAATCCCTTGCTTAAGCTAGCCCCTTGCTTGCTAGGTTGTTTTCTTTTAGTAGGCATATCTATGTGTGTGCGCAGGCAGTGTTGCAACTCTCTACCCCTGAGTTGTTAGCATTGGTTCTCCCTCATATTGTATCCATTTGATGTAATTCTTGTCTCATTGGATAGCTATTAGAGTCTATTTTATGCTCACAAATGCTCTAGAGCATTCTCTGAGTAATCTAGGAGCAACATTCATTTTAGTGAAGTTGTGTGATTGATATTTCTCTCTGTGTGTAGGCTCTGTTGGAAATATTTTGCTCTCTGTTGTAAGGGCTGGTTCTCCTTCTCTATTTATCCATTTGATATGATTTTGGTGTCATTGGGTAGCTATTAAAGTTCTCTCACGTTGACCCAAGTTTGAGATTCAGTCTCTGTTAAATCTTTGAGAAAAGCTTGCTGGAGTGAAGTGAGGTCTCTGCTTGACTAGCAGTTGTGAGCATTCAACTAGCTCATGTTGTAGACATTGTATCTCTTTGTGTAAGCATCCATTTGAAGTAAAATTTGTTTTGTTGGAAAGATCTTGGTTTCTACTACAATTCTTAAAAATCTCACTGGAATTCGCTGCATATGCTCTGAGTAAGAGCACTTTTGGTGTGCAGAGGTCAAAGAAGGATACATGTGGAGGTCATTCACGCTTCGTCGTTGCTTAGGGGTTGAGATACTTCCCCCATCAGTGGTATCAGAGCATTTGGGCATCTTGGACGAATGAAATAAAAGCAAGAAGACCTCTTGGAGTTGTTGGTTGAAGATTTTCATCAACAAAATCTTCTTGAGGGTAGCTCACATCAAGGGGGAGCTATTCTACTCAAATTTTCGAGAGCACAAGGTGTCCATCTAAGGAAAGCTTTGGATTGAGGTAACCTCAGAGCCTCATTTTCATTTTACACACATTGGAGCATTAGCCAAGGGCTAGTTTAAGTATCAAAGACTAGATATGGGAGACTTGAACACTCAAATTGAAAAGCTAGACAAGCGGAACTATCAACCATGGAGATTTAGGGTCTCCAACTACCTTATGGGTAAGGGCCTTTGGGGATTGATTAGTGGAAGTGAGCCAAGAGAAGGGCCTTTAGGGAATGGAATGAAAGAGACAAGAGGGTTATATTTATCCTTTCCCAACACATTAGCAATAGCATGATCGGCCATATCCAAGACTTGGATTCAAGCATGAAGGTATGGGAGACACTTGAAAGGCTTTATTGAACAAGCACCAAAGCAAGGAAGATCCAACTCAAGAATGAGCTCAACAACGTAAGGAAGAGCTCAGGGAGTAGCATAAATGACTACATACTTAAGGTCAAGGAGTTATCAGATGCATTGGGATCCATTGGAAGCCACGTAGATGACGATGATCTTGTGGCTTATACTCTCAATGGTTTGAGAGATGATGAGAAGTGGAAACCTTTTACCACTTCAGTTTATGTAAGGGATAATCTTCCCGATTTTGAGCAATTGGTTGCTCTCACGGTCAGCGAAGAAATGAACATAGGTGGAAGTTCAACTAAAAGCAAGGATGCACAAGTTTTCTATGCAGGTAATCAAAGGGGCAAAGGAAGACAAGGACAAGGAAGGGGCAAAGGAAGGTTTGGAGGAAGGCAAGGCCACTCAAGCAATCAAGGACATGACCAAGGCACCTCATCACAAAGAGGGAGAGGAAGAACAAGAGGAAAAGGAGGATGACATCAACAAAACAGGAATCAAGATGGCGAAGGATGTTACATATGTGGCAAGTTTGGCCACTATGCTAGAGATTGCTACCAAGGAGGAAACCAAAGGAGCTATAATCAAGGTTCTTCATACAAAGGCCAAGGTAATTATGCTTCCACAAGTTCAGAAAATGACAATCTCTTGATGATGCACATGAATGGGAATTCAAGCAAAGTAGATAACACTTGGTATATTGATAGTGGATGTAGTAACCATATGAGTTGTGTTGGTGCATTTTGCCCAAGCCTACATGCTTGATATATTTGATATTATCCTCGTTTGTAAGTCACATGAGTAGTCATGTGAACACCTCTTGTAAAAGAGTACATTTTATCTCTTGTAAATGGAAAAAGAAAAAAAGGAAAAGGATGGCTTACCTCATGCATGATGTAAAAGCAAATTCGTGGCTCCAACTACCAAAATCACGAATTTTTGAGCTGAGGGAATCTCTCCTAACTTTGGGGATCACTTTTAGGTGGAGCCATTCGAATTCGAATTCAAAACTCCCTCCAAGAATAGCTATAAAAGGAGCAAGAAGGAAGAGGCGATTAGCAAGCTTTGTACGTGACCACTTCATGTCATTTTGTAGAGATTGAAGAGCTTACTCCATAGCTCTATCATTCTACTCCCATTGTGCAAAGATTCATTGCCAATGTGGTTGTAATCATATGTGAATCTATACATTTATTATCATCTACCTCTCTGTTTTGTTCTCTGCTATACTCACTCAGAGCAGTAACTTCAGAAGGTCATATCTCGAGTTTTACTGAACCTTTTTCAGTGTTTTAAAGTGCGTTGGATAGCTCTTACTGTCTAGTTTCTACCTATAAATTTGCAAGGTCATTGGATTTATACTTTTGGAGATATCTGCATTTTACTGCTTACTGGTCTATCTCTGCAGAGCCCCGAGAATTGTGGGAATGTTCCAGAACTTGATGAAACTTGTTCTCAGTGCTCAGTCCATCATTTGAAGTGTTTTAACTTGGAATAGGAAGCTTGCTAAGTCTATTTGCTATGCCCAAAAGGAATGTTTCTAATTCCTTCCAGGTTGAGAGCACTGTTCATTTTTTCAGCAGGTGTATGTCCAAAAATAGCAAGTTTTGGGAGCTAGTCATTTCGCAACTAGCCTGTCTTGACTTAAACTTTTGGGATACATGTTCCAAAGTACTTGGCTGATATTTTGGTGGATTTAGGAAGCTCAAAGGGTCTACTAATCAACTCTGAAGTCTCAGTTGGCTGGTGTGAAGCTGGTTGTAGCGGCACCTACTCATCTTTGGATTGCATCCACCATCTCTCTTCACAGTGGTATCAGAGCATAGTCAAGCAACATGGGAGATGGATTTCCATCAACAATTGACAAATTGGATCGAAACAACTACCCGTCATGGTCTCTAAGGATGGAGGCTTACCTTCAAGGAAGGAATCTATATGGATTCATATCCGGAGATGAAGCAATGCCAACCATGAGGAACAAAGGGCAACCATCACATGAAGAAGTGGAAGGACTTTCGAATTGGTGTTCGAAGGATGCACTTGCAAGGTCCTATATTCTAAACTCAATCTCTGATTTTCTTTTACCTCATGTCAAGGGATGCAAGACATCAAGAGAAACCTGGAATGCACTTGCTTCTTTCTTCTCTTCCAACACTCGAGCAAGGAAGAACCAATTGTGGATGGAGTTCACAACAATGAAGAAAAGCCCGAAGCAAAATGTGACTGATTATGTCACAAAGATGAAGGAGATTTCCGACCAACTTGGAAGCATTGGAGAGGTAATTGAAGAGGAGCAAATCATAAGACAAATCATGAATGGAATCAAAGCAGACGACAAGTGGGAGTCATTCACAACAGCCATGGATTTATACATGGATATGCATGTACCCGACCTCAACACACTCATGGGCCAACTCTTCACTCATGAAGCAAAGATTAGCAAAGGTGGTGAGTCCTCAAGAGGTAATCAAACTTCTGCCTTATATTCTGATAAAGCTAAGGTCAAGGACAAGTCAAAGAATAGGAAGAATGAAGATGAAGGAAGCTCTTTCCAAGCAAACTTTGCAGGTAGAGGAAGAGCTAGAGGAAGAGGCAGAAGTGGAAAGCAAGGCAGGGGGAGATTCCAATCATCTCAACCTTGCAACATATGTGGCTTATCTAACCATACTACTGAAGAATGTTTCAGGAACCCGAGGAACTCAAGAGGAAGAGGATTCAATAGAGGTGGCTATGGATCAAATAGAGGCAGGTACAATGGAGGCTACAACAACAACTACTACAACAACAATTACAACAACAACAACAACTATCAAAGTGGCCATAGAGGAAGAAGAGATTACAATAACTATGCAGAGGACCAAAGTCAAGAAGATTCATTATTGATTATGAATCTATCAATGAAGAAGGGTAAGGATGATGATCACATATTTTACATTGATTCGGGATGCTCGAACCATGTAGCAGGAAATGTGGCTTTACTTTCTGATTTGGAAGATCCTCATAACAAGCATGAAGTGCAGACAGGAGATGACACAAAGCACTCAGTGGAGAAGATAGGTAATGTGAAGACATCAGATGGGAATATGAACCTCTTAAGCAAAGTCTTGTATGTCCCTACAATTACCAAAAATTTAATAAGTGTTCGACAGATTGTTGAAAAAGGATTGCAGGTTAGATTCAATCGATTTGGAGCATACGTTGAAGACCCAAGGCAAGGCTTTCGAAGGATTGCCAAAGGAGAAAAGACAGGAAGGCTTTTCACTTTTGAAGTGGAAGATACAAAGAACATAGCTTTGTTTAGCTATGGATCTCAAACTCTAACAGAGTTGGAGATATGGCACAAAAGGCTTGCTCACATTGGTGAGAGGACACTCAAACAGATTTGCAGGGACCAAAGTGTACTTGGTTTGCCTAATATCACAAGGCAACACATGATTTATAAGTGTGAAGCTTGTCAACTCGGCAAGGCTCATAGACAACCTTTCAATAAGAAAGGATATATGTATCAAAATCCTTTGGATCTAGTGCACACGGATGTGTGGGGTCCAAGTAAGGAGCCATCTATATCAGGCTCAAGATATTATGTGTCTTTCATAGATGATTGTAGCAGGTGGACCATTCTGTTTTTCATGAAGCACAAGGATGAAGTGTTTAATTGCTTTAAGAAGTATATTGCTCTTGTTGAAAATCAAACAGGTAGGACTTTGAAAAGACTCAGATCAGATGGTGGAGGAGAATACTTCTCTTCTGAATTTGATGCCTTCTTGCATGAAAGAGGCATTAAAAGGGAAGTCACTACAAGGTATACACCTGAACTCAATGGTGTAGCAGAGAGGAGGAATAGAGCTATCGTCGAAGCTGCAAGGTCCATGCTCAACGAAAAGGGATTGCCGAACTACCTATGGGCAGAGGCTGTGTCGACAGCCACATATCTCATAAATAGACTTCCATCTAAGTCACTAGATGGAACCACTCCATATGAAGTGTGGAATGGAAGAAGACCTAGTCTAGAGCATTGTAAAATCTTTGGATGCTTAGCCTATGCTCACATTCCTTCTCAAGTAAGAGGGAAATTGGATCCCAAGGCAGAGAAGTGTGTATTCATTGGTTATGATCAAAACCAAAAAGGATATAGATTGTACAATCCAACCAATAAAGGATTTTCTGTGAGTAGAGATGTAATTTTTGATGAAAACAAATCATGGTTTGATGATGACAGGAAAGTGAAGCTGCCATATGACTTGGATGAAGATTTTCCATCACTTCAACCAAAGGAGCCAAAGCAGATTGAAGAAAGTGATTCGGAGATTGACCTAGAAGACTTGGAAAGACTAAAGCTATGGAAGAACAAAGGTAAAGCAAAGATGCAGGATGCTACATATGGACCCGAGAGCTCACATCAACCACTTAGAAGGTCTTCGAGGGAGAAGAAGAAACCAGAGAGGTTTGGTTATGATACTTCTTTGGTCACCAAGCACTCAATCTACATTGCAAAGGATTCAACCAATGAAGAACCTACCACATTTGAAGAAGCACAAAGCAAGAAAGCTTGGAGAGATGCAATGGATGAAGAAATGGAAGCCTTGAAGGAGAATGACACTTGGGAGCTTGTACCTAACAAGCCATCTATGAAGATAATCGGATCTCGATGGATATACAAAATCAAGAGGAATCCAGATGGAAGTATAAATAGACACAAAGCAAGGTTAGTTGCTAAAGGGTTTGCTCAAACCCATGGTATTGATTATGAGGAGACTTTCTCTCCTGTTGCAAAAATGCCTACAATTAGGGTTCTCATAAGTCTTGCTGCATCTAGAAATTGGAATCTTTATCAACTTGATGTAAAGAATGCTTTCTTGAATGGATGGATTTCTGAGGAAGTGTATATGGCACAACCTCCTGGATATGAGGATGCACATCATCCTAACTATGTATGCAAACTAAAGAAAGCTTTGTATGGATTGAAGCAAGCTCCAAGAGCTTGGAATTTCAGATTGGTTACTTATTTGCAGGACCAAGGATTCAAAGCTAGCAAGGCGGATACCTCTTTGTTCATAAAGAGGAATGGATCTGAAGTGATCTATTTATGTGTGTATGTTGATGATATTATTATCACAGGCAATGATCTTGAAGGAATCAAACAGGTAAAGAGTCAAATGAAGGAGGAGTTCAAAATAAGTGACCTCGGACCACTCACTTATTTTCTTGGATTGGAGTTGATCTACACAGATTCAGGTATATACATCACACAAAGGAAGTATGTCCATGACATGCTCGTCAAGTTCAAGATGGAAAATACCAAGTGTGCAGGTACACCTTTGGAGCAAAATCATAAGCTTAGTGCTTATGAAGGAGAGCCAATTGAAGACATCACAAGCTATCAAAGCTTGGTTGGAAGTTTGAACTATGCAACACTCACAAGGGTGGATATATGCTATAGTGTTAGCATATTGAGTCAGTTTATGCATAAGCCGAGAAGACCACATATGGAAGCGGCCAAGCGAGTCCTCAAGTACCTAAAGGGGACCATGAATGAAGGTTTGTTCTATTCATATACTTCAGATATTGAGCTAAAGGTCTACTCAGATGCAGATTGGGCCGGATCTAAAGATGATAGAAGAAGCACATCAGGGTATATATCATTTGCAGGTTCAAAAATCATTTCTTGGTCATCGAAGAAGCAACCAACCGTGGCATTATCTTCTACTGAAGCTGAATATAGAGGTTTGGCTAATGCAACTCAAGAAATCATGTGGTTAAAATCTTTGTACACAGATCTTGGACTTCATTCTTCAACACCTCACATTTTTGGTGACAACACAAGCTCACTACATCTAGCAGCTAATCCGGTATACCATGCTAGAACCAAGCATATTGAGGTCCACTACCATTATGTAAGGGAGAAGCTATTGAGCAAGGATATTCAACTATCCTACGTCTCTACAGATATGCAATGTGCAGACATGTTGACGAAAGCTCTTGATGGTATGAAGTTAAGTAGATTCAAGTTGATGATTGGCTTGCAGGAAATCAAGGACAATTGAAGACTTATTTGGAGGCCAAGCATGTTAGGCTTGAGGGGGAGCTGTTGGTGCATTTTGCCCAAGCCTACATGCTTGATATATTTGATATTATCCTCGTTTGTAAGTCACATGAGTAGTCATGTGAACACCTCTTGTAAAAGAGTACATTTTATCTCTTGTAAATGGAAAAAGAAAAAAAGGAAAAGGATGGCTTACCTCATGCATGATGTAAAAGCAAATTCGTGGCTCCAACTACCAAAATCACGAATTTTTGAGCTGAGGGAATCTCTCCTAACTTTGGGGATCACTTTTAGGTGGAGCCATTCGAATTCGAATTCAAAACTCCCTCCAAGAATAGCTATAAAAGGAGCAGGAAGGAAGAGGCGATTAGCAAGCCTTGTACGTGACCACTTCATGTCATTTTGTAGAGATTGAAGAGCTTACTCCATAGCTCTATCATTCTACTCCCATTGTGCAAAGATTCATTGCCAATGTGGTTGTAATCATATGTGAATCTATACATTTATTATCATCTACCTCTCTGTTTTGTTCTCTGCTATACTCACTCAGAGCAGTAACTTCAGAAGGTCATATCTCGAGTTTTACTGAACTTTTTTCAGCGTTTTAAAGTGCGTTGGATAGCTCTTCTTGTCTAGTTTCTACCTATAAATTTTCAAGGTCATTGGATTTATAATTTTGGAGATATCTGCATTTTACTGCTTACTGGTCTATCTCTGCAGAGCCCCGAGAATTGTGGGAATGTTCCAGAACTTGATGAAACTTGTTCTCAGTGCTCAGTCCATCATTTGAAGTGTTTTAACTTGGAATAGGAAGCTTGCTAAGTCTATTTGCTATGACCAAAAGGAATTTTTCTAATTCCTTCCAGGTTGAGAGCACTGTTCATTTTTTCCAGCAGGTGTATGTCCAAAAATAGCAAGTTTTGGGAGCTAGTCATTTCGCAACTAGCCTGTCTTGACTTAAACTTTTGGGATACATGTTCCAAAGTACTTGGCTGATATTTTGGTGGATTTAGGAAGCTCAAAGGGTCTACTAATCAACTCTGAAGTCTCAGTTGGCTGGTGTGAAGCTGGTTGTAGCGGCACCTACTCATCTTTGGATTGCATCCACCATCTCTCTTCACAAGTTGCAATGCTTCTTGGTTTACTATTCT
The DNA here is from genome assembly GCA_020310875.1 of Ceratopteris richardii. Classification (NCBI taxonomy): domain Eukaryota; kingdom Viridiplantae; phylum Streptophyta; class Polypodiopsida; order Polypodiales; family Pteridaceae; genus Ceratopteris; species Ceratopteris richardii. Next base: position 25,075,209 of record CM035432.1, on the reverse strand, counting down.
ACATGTTCCCAAAGGTAAAGGACATGTAGAAACAGGTGATGATAAAACCCATGAGATCTCCCATGTTGGAGATGTAGCTTTGGATGACAAGGAGGAAGGAAGATGTCTCAAGGATGTCTTGCATGTACCTACTATCACAAAGAACTTGGTGTCCATTGGGCAAATGGTTGAAAGAGGCTATCAAATAAGGTTCAACAAAGGTGGATGCTTTGCGGAGAACCCTAAGCAAGGTTACAAGTTCATAGCAAGAGGAAAGAAGCAAGGGAGACTCTTCCCTTTGGAGGTAAATTCTCATTCCCTCAACATGTCTACTTCACATACGAAAACAAGAGGATTTCGGAGTTGGACTTGTGGCACAAGAGGATAGGTCACATCAATATACAAAGAATGAAGGAAATGCAATTCAAGAGGCTGGTTGAAGGTCTTCCCAACTTCCAAGGACAAAGTATGAAGCATTTATGTGAATCTTGTCAACTAGGGAAGCAAGCGAGACTTCCATTCAAGAAGAGTGGCTACATAAGCCAACATCCATTGGAGTTGATACATACAGATGTGTGGGGGCCAACCAAAGAGCAATCCATTGGAGGTAACAAGTACTTTGTCACTTTTATAGATGATTGCACAAGGATAGTTTGGGTTTATTTCATAAAAGAACAAATCAGATGTGTTTACACGTTTCAAAGCATTCAAGGCAATGGTAGAAAAGGAATTAATGAGATGAATGTACCTAACATGTTCTGGAGTGATGCAGCAAATACCGCCGTGTATCTAATGAATAGGGCTCCTAGCTCAGGGATCCATGGCTTCACACCATATCAAGCCTATTATGGTAAGAAACGTGATCTTTCCCACTTGAAGATATTTGGATGTACTTGTTATGTACATGTGCCAAGTGAATTGAGGCACAAGCTACAACTAAAGGCAGTAAAGTGTGTGTTTCTAGGATATTCAAATGATCATAAAGGTTACAGGTGCTTCAACCGAAACACAAAGGACTTGAGGATATCAAGGGATGTAGCATTTGATGAGCTACTCCCTTGGTATAAGAAGTATGATTGTATGCAGGACTATGAAGAAGAAAAGCATGGACATGATGAAGAACAAATCGACCTAGAGCTAAGCGGCCCAAGGTGTTCCATCAATGAAGATAGTTCAAGCATGAACTCACCATGGAGGGGGAGATAGTCATCAAGCTATGAAGCACAGCCAATCAACAAAGGCAAAGCAACATTGGTGGAGTTGGATGAAGAAGGTAATGAAGTTGAAGATGATGAAGGACATATGATGGAGAAAGAAGCCATGTCAAAGAAAGAGATCAAGTTGCCAAGGCAAAGGAGGTTTATTCCTCCAAAAGGTGAAGAAAGGAAGTCTTCTAGAGTTAAGTATCCAACTCAAAGGTTTACTTAAGATTCATACATGGCAACTCATTATGCATATATGAACAAAGTAGTAGAAGATCATGAGCCCGATTCCTATGAAGATGCAAGCAGGTACACCGAATGGAAAGAGGCAATGCAAGAAGAGATCGACGCACTTGAGGAAAGTCAGACATGGACTCTAGTGCCCAAGAAGGAGAACATGAAGGTAATAGATAATAAGTGGGTGTATAAAGTAAAGAGGAATTCATATGGATCTATTTCTAGGTTCAAAGCAAGATTGGTGGCCAAGGGTTTTGCACAAACCTATGGAGTGGACTTTGAAGAGACATTCAGTCCCGTGCCAAAAATGAGCACCATTAGGACACTCATTGCAATGGCTGCTAGCAAAGGATGGAAGCTTTTCCAATTGGATATCAAGAATTCCTTTCTCAATGGAGACTTGGAAGAAGAGGTATACATGGAGCAACCACTAGATTTTGTTCATAAAGAATTTCCACATCATGTTTGTAGGTTGAAAAAGGCACTTTATGTCCTAAAGCAAGCTCCAAGGGCTTGGAACCAAAGATTGGTGGACTATTTGATCAAATGTGGTTACAATCAATGCAAGGCGGATCCATCTCTCTTCATCAAACAAAGAGGAGAACTTGTAGTCTACATGTGTGTGTATGTAGATGATCTTATCATTACAGGTAATGATACAAAGGGCATTGAGGAGATCAAGGGAAAGCTTGGAAAGGAGTTTAGGATATCTGATCTTGGATATCTTAGGTATTTTCTTGGCATTGAAGTTGTATACAAAGAACAAGGTATTATGCTCATAAAGGAAGTATATTCTAGACCTACTTGAGAGGTTTGGGATGCTACATTGCAAGCCTATTTCAAATCCCATCGAAGTTAATGTAAAGCTAAGCTCCATTGATGGAGAGCCATTAGAGGATGTAACTTTGTATCGATCTATTGTAGGCTCTTTCAATTATGCCACAATAACTAGGCCTGACATAGCATATGGAGTTGGAGTGTTATCACAATTTATGCATAGTCCAATGACTACACACTTGCAAGCTGCAAGAAGAATGTTAGGATATCTCAAGGCCACTATAAATGAAGGATTGTTCTATTCATTTGATGATGATATGCAGGTCAAAGCTTATTCCGATGCGGATTGGGCCGCTTCCAAGGAGGATAAAAGAAGTACAAGTGGTTACCAAGTCATGCTAGGTAGCAAGATCATCTCATGGATTTCAAAGAAGCAACCCACGGTGGCATTATCTTCCACCGAGGCTGAGTATAGAGCTTTGGCTCAAGTCACATGTGAGCTAATGTGGATTAAGAAGTTATTTATGGAGCTTAATTTGCAGGTTGACACATATCCAATTTTTTGTGACAGCATGAGTAGCATTCATCTAGCATCAAATCCTGTCTATCATGCTAGAACCAAGCATATTGAAGTGCACTATCACTTCATAAGGGAAAAGGTGATATCCAAGGAAGTTTTAGTACATCATATTGGTAGCAAGGACCAATTTGCTGACATGTTTACAAAGGCTTTGGATGGGATGAAGATTTCAAAATTCAAGCAATGCATCAACACGAAGGAGCTTGGATGAGGACGAAGAATTGAAGCTTAAGGGGGAGTGATAAAAATCAAGCTACAAGCTACAAATTCGTGGGGAATCTTTTATGGACATGTGGAGAAATCAAAAGAAGCCAAAAGCCACGAGATTCCATCAAGAAAAGTCACTCAACCACTCCCCAAGTCATCTCAACTAATTCCTCCAAGTTCGGAGGCTGATTTGGAAAGGTAGTTCCTAGATTTTAGGGGCACACTTCTCACTATAAAAGGAGCATGTATCCCGACTTCTTTTGGGCCATCTTTTTGGAGTTTTAGCTCCTGTAAAGTGAGCACTAAGTGCTGGAGTTTTGATAAGCAAGCCCCTTGCTTAAGCTAGCCCCTTGCTTGCTAGGTTGTTTTCTTTTAGTAGGCATATCTATGTGTGTGCGCAGGCAGTGTTGCAACTCTCTACCCCTGAGTTGTTAGCATTGGTTCTCCCTCATATTGTATCCATTTGATGTAATTCTTGTCTCATTGGATAGCTATTAGAGTCTATTTTATGCTCACAAATTCTCCTACTAAAAGAAAACAACCAAGAAAGCAAGGGGCTAGCTTAAGCAAGGGGCTTGCTTATCACAACTCCAGCACTTAGTGCTCACTTTACATGAGCTAAAATTCCAAGAGGATGGCCCAAAAGAAGTCTAGATACATGCTCCTTTTATAGTGAGAAGTGTGCCCCTAAAATCTAGGAACTACCTTTCCAAATCAGCCTCCTAACTTGGAGGAATTAGTTGAGATGACTTGGGGAGTGGTTGAGTGACTTTTCTTGATGGAATCTCGTGGCTTTTGGCTTCCTTTGATTGCTCCACATGTCCATAAAAGATTTCCCATGAATTTGTAGCTTGAAGCTTGACTTTTAACAGGAAGTAGCAACTGCTAGAGTGGACAAGAGATTTGGTTGAACAAAGAAGAAGTATGAGAGTTCCAGCTCTAAGGAGGAATCTAATAAGAATCGGATTCTAGAAAAGCTACAACTAGTTTAGATTTAGGAAGTGAAGAAGAAGAAATTCATATATGAAGCCAGCATAAATTTAAAGGGAGAGAGGATAAGGAGGAGGCTCTAATTAGTCATTTAAAGAAGTATGGGTATTCAATAATTGGACCTAAGAAAAAAAGGTATTGCAAAATATGTGAGAAAGAAGGCTAACTACAAGTCAATGCTAGTAGAACCTAAAGCATAAAGGTCAACATTAAAGGTAGGATAATAGAGGTAATAATGATGTTGGAGCAAATCATACCACTCCGTTTCAAGGACTTGGTGGTTTTTAGAGGCAACAACAATGTAGACCTCCATGGAGAGATTAAGGAAATCTACAAGGAAATCAACAAGGGCATCAATAGGGAAATAAACAAGGATGACCACCTAGAGTGATGCAAAGTGGGTATTGCTTTGCTCTGGATCATTGGATTGGTTCCAAATTCTATTACGGGTTAAGAATAGAGAGGAAAGATGTAGCATACCTATTATAGGGGTATACATATATTATCACTTGAATCATATCCTCTATCGAAGTTATCTATCTCTTGAAATTCCAAAATTGTAATGAGCATTTCATATAGTATGCCATTGGATTCGACTTTTACCATAATTTTCGGAGCAAGTGTATGACAAGCCTAAGTATTGGCTTGAGTCTCACAAAGTCTTAGAAGAAGCTTTAAAAAGAAGACTATGTAAAGTTCACTTGTGAACTACCTCTTGTAACTTTTGAAGAGTTTACTTAATGTACAAGTGAAAGAATCTTAAGTGGTTGAGTCCACTTGATCAAAAAGGGAAAGAGGAGCCACAAATTCGTGATTTGTGGTAGATAGAGAATCAAATCAATCACTGATTGATTGGAGAGTGATTGAGGGAAGTTAGCCTCCCAAACTCAACTATAAATAGATGGCAATTTTAGTCGTGGTTAGAGAGACCTATGTAAAGACCTCCAAGAGCTGAGCTTTATGCCATATCAAGGTGTGATTACAAGGCACACATATGTATCAGTAAGTCCATTGTATTGTACAAGCAATATACTTTCATTTCCATGATCATTCGGGTTCATATTTCCATGTTCTTGTGAAGTGTACTACTCACTACCATTACTCTTAGTTTTCTCAGCCAGATTGCAGAGATGATTTCTCTGAGCTTGGTGCATCCTTTTTAGTGATTTAACTTGGTAAAGTTATCTCTATAAGTCTAATATATGCTTAAAAATGTTCATTTGATTTGGATGTTGCAATCTTCAGTTATGTTCAGTTGAAGTCAACAGGGTCTGTTCATCACTTCTCTGTTAGGTACCCGACTTTTTCACTCATCTTGTCAGAGGCGTTTCTCAGTGGTTACTTATTCAAATTCAGTGATTTAAAGCTTGTTGGATCCAACGTACTGTCTAGTATAAGCATACAAATTTTCCTAATCATTGGATTGCTACATTTTGAGTTATGTTCATTTTTCTACTCTCTAGTCTCAAACTGTAGCAGCCCGTGAAAATCGGGATGATGTCATCGCTTGTTAAAACTCATTCTCAGTGTGTGGCTCATTATTTTGGATGCGATTAATCTTGAAAGTTAGCTCCTTAAGTTATCCAGACTTCCCCAAGAGGAATTAAGTTAATTGCTGCTGTGCTCAGAGAATTATGCAAGCCTATCAACGGCCCTTCATCATTTTGCTCAAAGGCATGGACATGCGGTGCATAGAGCGTCTTACGGTCATGGCAGCCATTCCATTTCCATACTTTGCCCGAGTCATGAGGGGGCCCGTGGGTGACATCCATTCAAGGCATGGATGGGGGGGCAAGGCCACACACCCACCGATCGACTTCACTTCTAACTTCTCCCCAGCCTCAAGGGGAATGACGGGAGGCACTCACACACAAGGCACGGATGAGAGGCTAAGGTCACACACCGCCAACCACTTACTTCCAACTTTGCCCCAGCCTCGAAGGAACCCACGGGCAGCATTTCCTAAGGCATAGATGGGAGGGCAAGGCCATACACCCGCCGGCCACATGTAGCTAGGCCTATCCGCGGCCCTCTTACATCTTGCACATAGGTGCGGACATGCGACGCGATTAGCAGCTTACAATCACGCCAGTTGTTTGGTTCCATAGTACGCTCCCCGGCCTTCTACAGCCCGATAGGAGGCATGGCACATCCTTTTTGTTGAGCTCTAGGCACATCATCCAAATAGTAAAAGATAGGTTCTATATTCCATATTGCCAAGAGGCATAGTGGCTCTCCCTTGCCACACACATCCAAGAGCCCCTTTATATGAGTTGGCAAGATGAGGGCCACACACATCGTTTACGTGTGAGACCCCTCAAGGTGAGACAACGGGCATTCTCCTTACAGGGCATCTACCCACGTTCCAAGGGGCCACCGACATCCCCAAGAAAGGTGAGGAAGGGAAGACTCAGCACTCATGCCCATGTTGCATCTTAGCCTCGACGTTGGCGGCATTTCTAGCTGGTCCGCTATCTGGAGGCATGCACGGTTCCCACTCCACTTATAGTTGCGCACAACTAGGCACAACATGGCAAACCATCCGAGCACCAAGGAGGGCTGGATAGAAAATCGGGGAGGCACGCAAAGGGGCATGACATCCACCCCCTCTTCGATAGACTTCACATACTAGACAAGTCCACCTACAGGTGCTAGAATGATTCCCGTTTGCGGTGAAGTCAAAAGGGTGACTTTTGTGATGGGTTTCCATGACTCCACATGGTGTTCTTACCCTCAAATTAGGGGGAGTGTCCTTAGTACCATGGCTTGTCGTGCAAATTCATATCTAAGGGAAAATTTGCCTAAATGCAAGAGAGGTGCGAACCTAACACCACAGATTTGGGTCGAAGCAAAGGGACTAAGAGAAGGGACAGCTTGTCCCACTCCGACTACATGGGGACAAGCCAATGCTCCACATGAGCCATATCTTGCATGAGAGTGCAACCTCATGGTAGTGTCATGCACCTTTGCATCTTGTGAGGCTGAATGTGCTAAATCCGAGCATGAGCTTCCAAAGAAGATCTTATCGTCAAAAAGATGGTCCGTCCCTCTAAGTCAATTCATGACTCATCATCAGGTTTGCCTTTTGCTATCAAAATGGCTTACTGGGCCATCCCACTCAAATTCAGAGCCAAAGTGGAACACTTAGGCCCCCACCCAGTTCTAGGATATAATTTTGCCCTCTCTTGGGTGGATATGATCCATAGGGTTCAAGCCCAATTTGTGATGGACGAGCCTCATTGCCACTCCACACACACCCTTTCTGTCCACTCCGACGTTCCATAATTATCAAGGCACGGCAAAGGCCGAACGGCAAGTTCCGGCCATGGAAATTCCCACCAATGAATTGGGCCTATTGGTGGCCCTTCAACGTTTGGCACATAGGCACGGATGTGAGGCACACAAAGTGACTTACATCACGGCAGCCGTTTCTACTTGAAAAGGGGCCTATCATCGGCCCTGTGATGTTACATTTCATAGGCATGAACTTGTTGCGCATAGATGATCTTACCTTCACCTCGACTGTTTCCCTTTGGGAAATGGGCCTATGGATGGCCCTTCATCATTTTGCTCAGAGGCACAGACATGTGGCCCATAGAGCATCTTACAATCATGCCAGCCATTCCATTTCCATACTTTGTCCCGGCCACAAGGGGGCCCACAAGAGACATCCATTCAAGCATGGACGGTAGGGCAAGGCCACACACCTGCCAGGGGACTTCACTTGTAACTTTGCCCCGGCCTCAAGGGGACCCACTGGCGGCACCCACACACAAGGCACGGACGGGAGGACAAGGTCACACATCGATGGCCACTTAATTCCAACTTTGCCCCGGCCTCGAAGGGACCTGTGGTTGGCATTTCCTAAGGCACAAACGGGAGGGCAAGGCCACACAGCCCCCCCCCCCCGCATGGAACTAGGCCTATCGGCCGCCCTCTTACGTTTTGCACATAGGCGCGGACATGCGGGGTGATTAGAGGCTTATAGTCACGCCAGTTGTTTGGTTCCATAGTGCACTCCCTGGCCCCGTATGGCCCGATAGGAGGCATGGCACATCCTTTTTTTTGAACTCTAGGCACGTCATCCAAAGAGTAAAAGATAGGATCTATATTCCATCCTAGGGAAATTTTGGCCTCAAGGTGCTCACTACCCTGGCCGATGCCATACCCTCGCGGGAGAACACGGTTCATTGGCCTTTTATCTTCTAAAAAACGTAGTTTAGCTTTGGGCACTTGGAAAAATATTTAGCACTATTTCCAAAAGGGACATGGTCTTTAAGGTCGTCAAGTGGGTTAAGCACATTTTGTTTTGGAATCGGTAGCTTCATCGTTTGACGTAGCACTTTATCTGATCGGCCCATTCGTGGTGGAGCACAGCGGGACTGCCTTGAGTCACCAATTTTGAGTGTCACAGACGGGGAGCCCTCCCCAAAGGGACACAACTTACAGAGGTATGGATGTGACTTAGAGCGCTACCCTTTCTCGGAGAACAAGGCGGCCTTGCTGGCATATGGAGGGTTCCTCACTCCTCCCGATGTTTGCCATGGAATTATCCATCATGGGTTCGCCGAAAGGGAATAGAAAAACGGGAGTGGGGGGACGAGTGGGCGGAACCCATAAACACATTGAGGAGCGAATCATTATGCCTTTCGAAAGGATCATAAAAGATGAGGGTGGTCTGCCACACCGACCTTGAGATGCGTTGCCACCGAGGCCTGAAGCATAGATCCGTTGTCCTTTGCTGATGGCCAATGCGGAGGCCGACAACGACATTGCGACATATAAGAAAATTATACCAAAACAAGCCAAGGTCTAAGCTGGGACCAATGGCAAATTAATCCATGTAAGAAACAAATTTGCCCTTTTTTATGGACGCATCAACGAGTGATTCCGTCGACGACAGACTCACGGATCCACCAAGAGCTGAAGCTCTAATACCAATTGTGAGGGTCCAAGTCCAAAGAGGGGGGGGGGGGGGGTTGCTAGTATCCACAAGGAGAAGGACGAACAATAGTTAAGGGGCAATCCCCTTGAGTAGCCCGAATGCCGAGGGGGGACAAGAGGTGTGATGGCACGAAAGCGGGTTGCAGCCACTACAAGAAATAGGGGGGCGTATCAATGCCCCCGAATTGAAAAAAAATATGAGAATGGTCGCTTATGCGATGCTAGCATAGCATAAGCGACGCTCCAATTTTTGGATTTTTTTACGATCCTTCATTGCATAAGGGATGGTATCATGGCTTATGCGACGCTAAAAGTGTGCGTTGCAAATAACATCACTTAGTAACGATGTTGGCAAACTGGTTGCGATGTCTATGCATCACATAAGCGACATCCTCTGTTCCAGAGCATCGCATAAGGGATGCTTTGGAATGTTAAAAAAAAACATAAACACATAAACACTCATAGACACACACACATACACACACACATATACACACACTCACACAGACACATAGTCACATACACAAATAATGATACATACACACACATACAAACACACATACACACATATACACATACACAAACATAGATGCATACACACACATATGCGTACATAATGCATACACACACATACACACACATATTGATACATACATGCATACACAAACACACATACACACATACACACACATAGACACATACACACGCATAAACACATACACATTCATAGATGCACACACATACACATAGACACACACACACATACACACACACACATATACACACACACATAGACACATACACACATACACACATAATGATGCATACACACACATACACATGCATACACACATACACACACACATACATGCACACACATAGTCAGACACATACACACTTACACACATACACTCAGATATATGCATACACACACATAGAGTGACATGCACACACATACACATACATGCATACATATGCATATGCATATGCATACATATATACTTACATGCATACACACACATATGCATACATACACATACTTAATGCATTCACACACATATGCATATGTAATGCATACACACACATATGCATACATAACGCACATGCATATGCATACATACATGCATACACATACACACATAGACACATACACACACATAGACACATACACACGCATAAACACATACACACTCATAGATGCACACACATACACATAGACACACACACATACACACACACATATACACACACATACACACATAGACACATACACACATAATGATGCATACACACACATACACATGCATACACACATACACACACATACACGCACACACATACACACACACATCGACACATACACACACACATCGACACATACACACACATATATGCATACACACACATAGAGAGACATACACACACATACACATACATGCATACATATGCATACATAATGCATATGCATATGCATACATACATACTTACATGCATACTCACACATATGCATACATAATGCACATGCATACATACACATACGTAATGCATACACACACATATGCATACATAATGCATACACACACATATGCATACATAATGCACATGCATATGCATACATACATACATACACATACATACATAGATACACACACATAGACACATACACATGCATAAATACATACACACTGATAGACGCACACACATACACATAGAAACACACACATACACACACATATACACACACACATAGACACATACACACATAATGATGCATAGACACACATACACATGCATACACATGCATACACACACACATACACGCACACAGATACACACACACATACAAACATACACAAACATAGAGAGACATACACACACATACAAATACATGCATATATGCATCCATAATGCATATGCATATGCATACATACATACTTACATGCGTACACACACATATGCATAGATAATGCACATGCATACATACACATACTTAATGCATACAGACACATGCACACACATATGCACTCATAGACACATGCGTACACACACATATGCATACACACACATACACATGCATACATACACATACTTAATGCATACACACACATACACACACATACACACACATACATAATGCATACATATTGCATACACACACATACATACACATATGCATACATCATGCACATGCATATGCATACATACATGAATACAAATCCACACATAGACACAGACACACACATAGACACATACACACACATAAACACATATGCACTCATTGACACATACACACTTACACACACACATCCATACACATTTACACACACATATACACATGCACACAGACACATATATATAGATACACGTGTATATACACACATAGACACACACATACACATACACACAAATATACACACAGACATAGACACACATACTTACACACACACATCCACACACATTTACACGCACATACACATGCATACAGACACATATATATAGATACACACACATAGGCACATACACACATTCATGCATATGCATACATAATGCACATGCATACATAATGTGATGGGGGAAGTATCTCAACCCCTTAGCAACGACGAAGCACGAATGACCTCCATAGGTATCCTTCTTTGACCTCTGCACACCAAAAGTGCTCTTACTCAGAGCATATGCAGAGAATTCTAGTGCAATTTTGTAGACCTGTAGTAGACACCAAGTGCTTTCCAACAAAACAAATTTTACTTCAAATGGATGCTTACACAAAGAGAAACAATGTCTACAACATGAGCTAGTTGAATGCTCACAACTCCTAGTCAAGGAGAGACCTCACTTCACTCCAGCAAGCTTTTCTCAGAGATTATATAGAGAATGAATCTCAAACTTGGGCCAACTTGAGAGAACTCTAATAGCTACCCAATGACATCAAAATAATAGCAAATGGATAAATAGAGAAGGAGAACAAGCCCTTACAACAGAGATCAAAATATTTCCAACAGAGCCTACACACAGAGAGAAATAACAATCACACAACTTCACTAAAATGAATGTTGCTCCCAGATTACTGAGAGAATGCTATGTGTGTGCGCAGCCAGTGTTGCAACTCTCTACCCCTGAGTTGTTAGCATTGGTTCTCCCTCATATTGTATCCATTTGATGTACTTCTTGTCTCATTGGATAGCTATTAGAGTCTACTTTATGCTCACAAATTCTCTAGAGCATTCTTAGAGCAATCTGGGAGAAACATTCATTTTAGTGAGTCGTGTGATTGATATCTCTCTCTGTGTGTAGGCTCTGTTGGAAATATTTTGCTCTCTGTTGTAAGGGCTGGTTCTCCTTCTCTGTGTATCCATTTGCTATGATCTTGGTGTCATTGGGTAGCTATTAGAGTGCTCTAAAGTTGAGCCAAGTTTGAGATTCATTCTCTGTATAATCTCTGAGAAACTCTTGCTGGAGTGAAGTGAGGTCTCTGCTTGACTAGCAATTGTGAGCATTCAACTAGCTCATGTTGTAGACATTGTTTTTCTTTGTGTAAGCATCCATTTGAAGTAAAATTTGTTTTGTTGGAAAGCTCTTGGTGTCTACTACAGGTCTACAAACCGTCACTGGAATTCTCTGCATATGCTCTGAGTAAAAGCACTTTTGGTGTGCAGAGGCCAAAGAAGGATACCTGTGGAGGTCATTCGCGCTTCGTCGTTGCTTAGGGGTTGAGATACTTCCCCCATCAGTGGTATCAGAGCATTTGGGCATCTTGGAGGAATCACATAAGAAGACCTCTTGGAGTTGGTGGTTGAACATTTGCATCAACAAAAGCTTCTTGGACGTAGCTCACATCAAGGGGGAGCTATTCTACTCAAAGTTTCAAGAGCACAAGGTGTCCATCTAAGGAAAGCTTTGGATTGAGGTAACCTTAGATCCTCATTTTCATTTTACACACATTGGAGCATTAGGCAAGGGCTAGGTCAAGTATCAAAGACTAGATATGGGAGACTTCAACACTCAAATTGAAAAGCTAGACAAAGGGAACTACCATGGAGATTTAGGGTCTCCAACTATCTTATGGGCAAGGGCATTTGGGGGTTGATTAGTGGAAGTGAACCAAGACCTAGGTTGGATGAGAGCCCAACCAATGACCAGAGAAGGGCCTTTAGGGAATGGAGTGAAAGAGACAAGAGGGTTATCTTTATTCTTTCCCAACACATTAGCAATAGCATGATCGGCCATATCCAAGACTTGGATTCAAGCATGAAGGTATGGGAGACACTTGAAAGGCTTTATTCAACAAGCACCAAAGCAAGGAAGATCCAACTCAAGAATGAGCTCAACAACCTTAGGAAGAGCTCAAGGAGTAGCATAAATGACTACATACTTAAGGTCAAGGAGTTATCATATGCATTGGGATCCATTGGAAGCCACGTAGATGATGACGATCTTGTGGCTTATACTTTCAATGGTTTGAGTGATGATCAGAAGTGGAAACCCTTTACCACTTTAGTATATGTAAGGGATAATCTTCGCAATTTTGAGTAATTGGTTGCTCTCATGGTCACCAAAGAAATGAACATAGGTGGAAGCTGAACTAAAAGCAAGGATGCACAAGTTTTCTATGCAGGTAATCAAAGGGGCAAAGGAAGACGAGGACAAGGAAGGGGCAAAGGAAGGTTTGGAGGAAGGCAAGGCCACTTAAGCAATCAAGGACATGACCAACACACCTCATCACAAAGAGGGAGAGGAAGAACAAGAGGAAGAGGAGGACGACATCAACAAAACAGGAATCAAGATGGCGAAGGATGTTACATATGTGGCAAGTTTGGCCACTATGCTAGAGATCACTACCAAGGAGGAAACCAAAGGAGCTATAATCAAGGTTCTTCATACAAAGGCCAAGGTAGTTATGCTTCTACAAGTTCAGAAAATGACAATCTCTTGATGATGCACATGAATGAGAATTCAAGCAAAGTAGATAACACTTGGTATATTGATAGTGGATGTAGCAACCATATGAGTTGCAATTCTTCTTGGTTTACTAATCTACATGTTCCCAAAGGTAAAGGACATGTAGAAACAGGTCATGATACAGCCCATGAGATCTCCCATGTTGGAGATGTAGCTTTGGATGACAAGGAGGAAGGAAGATATCTCAAGGATGTCTTGCACGTACCTACCATCACAAAGAACTTGGTGTCCGTTGGGAAAATGGTTGAAAGAGGCTATCAAGTAAGGTTCAACAAAGGTGGATGCTTTGTGGAGAACCCTAAGCAATGTTACAAGGTCATAGCAAGAGGAAAAAAGCAAGGGAGACTCTTCACTTTGGAGGTAAATTCTCATTCCACTCAACATGTCTACCTCACATATGGAAACAAGAGGACTTCGGAGTTGGACTTGTGGCACAAGAGGATAGGTCACATCCACATACAAAAAATGAAAGAAATGCAATTCAAGAGGCTGGTTGAAGGTCTTCCCAACTTCCAAGGACAAGGTATGAAGCATTTATGTGAATCTTGTCAACTAGGGAAGCAAGCGAGACTTCCATTCAAGAAGAGTGGCTACATAAGCCAACATCCATTGGAGTTGATACATACAGATGTGTGGGGGCCAACCAAAGAGCAATCCATTTGAGGTAACAAGTACTTTGTCACTGTTATAGATGATTGCACAAGGATGGTTTGGGTTTATTTCATAAAAAACAAATCAGATGTGTTTACATGTTTCAGAGCATTCAAGGCAATGGTAGAAAAGGAAACAGGTACATATATCAAGAAACTAAGGTCCGATGGAGGGGGAGAATATTTCTCCAATGCGTTTTCTGATTTTTTAATGGATCAAGGCATCAAGAGGCAAGTAACATGCAGGTACACACCCCAACAAAATGGAGTAGCAGAGATAAAAAATAGATACATTGTCGAGATCGCTAGAGCAGTGCTTAATGAGATGAATGCACTTAACATGTTTTGGAGTGATGCAGCAAATATCGCCGTCTATCTTATGAATAAGGCTCCTACCTCAGGGATCCATGGCTTCACACCATATCAAGCCTATTATGGTAAGAAACTTGATCTTTCCCACTTGAAGATATTTGGATGTACTTGTTATGTACATGTGCCAAGTGAATTGAGGCACAAGCTACAACGAAAGGCAGAAAAGTGTGTGTTTCTAGGATATTCAAATGATCATAAAGGTTACAGGTGCTTCAACACAAACACAAAGGACTTGAGGATATCAAGTGATGTAGCATTTGATGAGCTACTCCCTGGGTATAAGAAGTATGATTGTATGCAGGACTATGAAGAAGAAAAGCATGGACATGATGAAGAACAAATCGACCTAGAGCTAAGCGGCCCAAGGTGTTCCATCAATGAAGATAGTTCAAGCATGAACTCACCATGGAGGGGGAGATCTTCATCAAGCTATGAAGCACAATCAATCAACAAAGGCAGATCAACATTGGTGGAGTTGGATGAAGAAGGTAATGAAGTTGAAGATGATGAAGGACACATGATGGAGAAAGAAGCCACGTCAAAGAAAGAGATCAAGTTCCCAAGGCAAAGGAGGTTTATTCCTCCAAAAGGTGAAGAAAGGAAGTCTTCTAGAGTTAAGTATCCAACTCAAAGGTTTACTTATGATTCATACATGGCAACACATTATGCATATATGAACAAAGTAGTAGAAGATCATGAGCCCGATTGCTATGAAGATGCAAGCACGTACACCGAATGGAAAGAGGCAATGCAAGAAGAGATCGACACACTTGAGGAAAATCAAACATGGACTCTAGTGCTCAAGAAGGTTAACATGAAGGTAATAGGTAATAAGTGGGTGTATAAAGTAAAGAGGAATTCAGATGGATCTATTTCTAGGTTCAAAGCAAGATTGGTGGCCAAGGGTTTTGCACAAACCTATGGTGTGGACTTTGAAGAGACATCCAGCCCTGTGGAAAAGATGAGCACCATTAGGACACTCATTGCAATGGCTGCTAGCAAAGGATGGAAGCTTTTCCAATTGGATATCAAAAATGCCTTTCTCAATGGAGACTTGGAAGAAGAGGTATACATGGAGCAACCACTAGGTTTTGTTCATAAAGAGTTTCCACATCATGTTTGTAGGTTGAAAAAGGAACTTTATGGCCTAAAGCAAGCTCCAAGGGCTTGGAACCAAAGATTGGTGGACTATTTGATCAAATGTTGTTACAATCAATGCAAGGTGGATCCATCTCTCTTCATCAAACAAAGAGGAGAACTTGTAGTCTACATGTTTGTGTATGTAGATGATCTTATCATTACAGGTAATGATACAAAGGGCATTGAGGAGATCAAGGCAAAGCTTGGATAGGAGTTTAGGATATCTGATCTTGGATATCTTACGTATTTTCTTGGCATTGAAGTTGTATACAAAGAACAAGGTATTATGCTCATATAAAGGAAGTATATTTTAGACCTACTTGAGAGGTTTGGGATGCTACATTGCAAGCCTATTTCAAATCCCATGGAAGTTAATGTAACACTAAGCTCCATTGATGGAGAGCCATTAGAGGATGTAACTTTGTATTGATCTATTGTAGGCTCTTTCAATTATGCCACAGTAACTAGGCCCAACATAGCATATGGAGTTGGAGTGTTATCACAATTTATGCATAGTCCAAGGACTACACACTTGCAAGCTGCAAGAAGAATGTTACAATATCTCAAGGTCACTATAAATGAAGGATTGTTCTAATCAGTTGATGATGATATGTAGGTCAAAGCTTATTCTTATGCAGATTGGGCCGGTTCCAAGGAGGATAGAAGAAGTACAAGTGGTTACCTAGTCATGCTAAGTAGCAGGATCATCTCATGGATTTCAAAGAAGCAACCCACGGTGGCACTATCTTCCACCAAGGCTGAGTATAGAGCTTTGGCTCAAGTCACATGTGAGCTAATGTGGATTAAGAAGTTATTTATGGAGCCTAATTTGCAGGTTCACACATATCCAATTTTTTGTGACAACATGAGTAGCATTCATCTAGCATCAAATCCTGTCTATCATGCTAGAACCAAGCATATTGAAGTGCACTATCACTTCATAAGGGAAAAGGTGATATCCAAGGAAGTTTCAGTACATCATATTGGTACCAAGGACCAAGTTGCCGACATGTTTACAAAGGCTTTGGATGGGATGAAGATTTCAAAATTCAAGCAATGCATCAACATGAAGGAGCTTGGATGAGGACGAAGCATTGAAACTTGAGGGGGAGTGTTAAAAGTCAAGCTTCAAGCTACAAATTCGTGGGGAATCTTTTATGGACATGTGGAGCAATCAAAGGAATCCAAAAGCCACGAGATTCCATCAAGAAAAGTCACTCAACCACTCCCCAAGTCATCTCAACTAATTCCTCCAAGTTAGGAGGCTGATTTGGAAAGGTAGTTCCTAGATTTTAGGGGCACACTTCTCACTATAAAAAGAGCATGTATCCCGACTTCTTTTGGGCCATCTTCTTGGAGTTTTAGCTCATGTAAAGTGAGCACTAAGTGCTGGAGTTGTGATAAGCAAGCCCCTTGCTTGCTTGGTTGTTTTCTTTTAGTAGGCATATCTATGTGTGTGTGCAGGCAGTGTTGCAACTCTCTACCCCTGAGTTGTTAGCATTGGTTCTCCATCATATTGTATCCATTTGATGTACTTCTTGTCTCATTGGATAGCTATTAGAGTCTAGTTTATGCTCACAAATTCTCTTCAGCAGTCTCTGAGTAATCGGGGAGAAATATTCATTTTAGTGAAGTTGTGTGATTGATATCTCTCTCTGTGTGTAGGCTCTGTTGGAAATATTTTTCTCCTTGTTGTAAGGGCTGGTTCTCCTTCTCTATTTATCCATTGGCTATGATTTTAGTGTCATTGGGTAGCTATTAGAGTGCTATAAAGTTGATCCAAGTTTGAGATTCATTCTCTGTATAATCTTTGAGAAAAGCGTGCTGGAGTGAAGTTAGGTCTTTGCTTGACTAGCAGTTGTGAGCATTCAACTAGCTCATGTTGTAGACATTGTTTCTCTTTGTGTAAGCATCCATTTGAAGTAAAATTTGTTTTGTTGGAAAGCTCTTGGTGTCTTCTACAGGTCTAAAAAAGTTCACTAGAATTCTCTGCATATGCTCTGAGTAAGAGTACTTTTGGTGTGCAGAGGTCAAAGAAGGATACCTGTGGAGGTCAGTCGCGCTTCATCATTGCTTAGGGGTTGAGATACTTACCCCATCACTTCCAACACATCAAAACCATTGGCTATATCGATAATAGCCACAAAATGCGTCATACTGCTTCTTAATCCTTTGAGAAAATAGCCTGCTAACATCTCATCAGTAGGGTTGTCATTACCTTGTAATCTTTCCATTAAAATTATAAATTTCCAAGCATAATCTTCCACCAACATATTCTTTTGTCTGATTGCTTTGAGTTTTCTCAAAACATCAGAGGGAGACTTTTCTCTTCTACTAAATCTTTGTAGGAATGTTGTTTTTAAGGCATTATAAGTAGCAAAATGATCCATACCATATTGTCTGAACCAGCTCACAACTTTTCCTTTTCATGTAGCTACAAATTGTTGTAGTTTTACTGCATCATCATACAATGTTGGAGAAGCATTGGTCGTCCATTTCATTTCAAACTGAGCAACAAGGCAATTTGCATCTTCTTTTGATCCTCCTCTAAAATGTACTTCTTTGACTTTGGGATTAGAAGGCCCTTGCGCCATGGCCAATGGCTGAGGTGTACCCCTAGGTCTTTGCCTAGTAGTCGGATCGAATTGGAGTCTCCTTCTTACTCCTGCAACTACTTCTGTCAAGATCAGAACTCTTCAAGATTGATGATGTCTTTATTTTTTGAGTTTGTGTCTTCATTCTAAGTAGGTTCCTCCTTAGTAAGGTTTGGAAAATCCTCTTCTAGGTCATAAGGTAGCTTTACCTTCCAGCATTCACTATCAAACCATGAGTCCTTTTCATAAAAAACAACATCTTTGCTAACCATGAATCCCTTGTTTGAAGGATTGTATCCAATGAGTATACACTTTTCTGCCTTAGGGTCTAGTTTACCTCTGGATATGGACATATGCTACACATCCAAAGATCCTGCAATGATCAAGTGAAGGTCTCCTTCCATGCCATGCTTCATATGGGGTCATCCCATCCAAAGATTTGGATGGCAACCTGTTTACCAAGTAAGTAGCAGTAGATACACTCTCTACCCACAAGTAGTTAGGTAACCTATTTTCATTTAACATTGACCTAGATGTTTCAACAATCAATCTATTTCTTCTTTCTGCTACCCCATTCTGTTCAAGAGTATACCTTGTGGTGATTTCTCTCTTAATTCCCCTATCGTGCAAGAATGCATCCAAATCATTTGAGAAGTATTCACCTCCTCCATCTGACCTTAGCCTTTTCAGATTTTTTCCTGTTTGATTCTCAACAAGTGCAAGATACCTTTTAAAGCAACTGAATACTTCATCTTTGTGCTTCATGAAATATAATACAGTCCACCTACTGTAATCATCAATAATGAATACATAATACCTTGATCCTGAAATTGAGGGATCCTTGCTTGGTCCCCATACATCTCTATGAACAAGTTCTAGGCAGTCTTCATGCATGTCGCTTTTTCTTGAGAAGGGTAACCTGTGAGACTTCCCAAACTGACAAGCACCACACTTGTGGATGATGCGTTGCTTGGATACATTAGGTTTCCCAAACACACATTGATCCCTGCATATTTGCTTCAAGGTTCTTTCACCTATGTGTCCTAATCTCTTGTGCCGAATTTCAAGCTCTGATATTGTTTGATCCTTATAACTATAGAGTGCTATATTCCTTGTATCTTCAAGTTCAAAAGTAAAAAGTCTACCTGTCTTTTCTCCTTTATCTATTCTCTTGAATCCATGCCTTGGATCCTCCACAAATGCTCCATATTGGTTAAACCTAACGTGCAAACCTTTTTCCACAATCTGTCCAACACTCATCAGATTCTTGGTAATAGTTGGTACATATAGAACCCTACTCAACAGATTTTTGTTCCAATCAGAGGTCTTAACATTTCCAACTTTAATTACTGAGTGCTTGGTGTCATCACCTGGTTATACCTGATGCTTACCCTTTGGTTCCTCAAGGTCAAAGAGAAGAGCTACATTGCCTGCCACATGATTTTGAGCATCCTAAGTCAATGTAGAAGAGATGGTCATCATTTATACCTGGTTTTGAAAACATTTTCATGATGAGAAGAGATTCTTCTTGCTCCTCTGTGTAGTTATTGTAATCCTTTCTGGATTTGTATCCTCCTTGGTAGTTGCCATTGTAGTTGTTGTTGTAGTTGTTGTTGTATCCTTGGTGGTGAATGAATCTGCCTCTTGATTGTATGTATCCACCTCTTTGGTATCCTCTACCTCTCTGATTCTTGAAGTTCCTGAGACACTCATCTGTAGTATGACTTGATAAACCACAAATATTGCATAATGAGGAGTTATACGGTCTCCCCCTACCTTGCTTACCTCCTCTGCCCCTTCCTCTTGATGATCTACCTCTCCCTACATAGCAGGCTTGGGACGTAGTCCCTTCATCTTCTACCTTGTTGTTCTTGCCTTTGTCTTTAGAATTATTTTTATCAGTGTATAGGGCAAAAGAGATATTACCTCTTGTTGTGTCTACATTCTTGTTGAGCTTGGCTTCATGCATGAATAGTTGCCCCATGAGTGTGGTATGGTCTCGAATCTCCATGTCCATGTATAGATCCATGGCAGTTGTGAAGCTCTCCCATTTGTCATCTGTTTTAATACCATAAATGACTTTCCTTACAATCTGGTCCTATTCAATTTCTTCTCATATGCTTGCCAATTGATCTACTACATCTTTAGCTTTAGTCACATACTCTGAAATAGCTTGCTTAGGTTGCTTCCTTTTTGTGAATTCAATCCACAACTGATTCTTCCTAGCCTTGTGTTGGAAGAGAAATTAGAAGACAATGTTTCCCAAGTATCGAGATGTCTTATAGTTCCTAATATGAGGAAGAAGGAAATCAGATATTGAGCAAATAAGACTTTGCCAAAGCATCCTTAGCACACCAAGTGTTGATTCTTTCATGCTCTTCCCTTGTTGGTTGTCCTTTGCTTCTGTATATGGGCATCTCCTCATCTCCTAAGATGTATCCATAGAGACTCCTTCCTTGTAGGTATGTCTTGATCCATAGAGACCATGCTTGATAGTTGTTCCTGTCCAATTTATTTATGAATAAAGGAAAACCATCTCCCATTTTACCTTAACTTTGCTCTGATACCATTTTTGGGAAGATGGATGGACACTTCAAGAAGATAAGTATGCGCTGCCAAATTTTGCTTTGTACCAGCCCTTGTTGCTTCAGAGTTGATAAGTGGACACTCTTAGCTTTCCAGTGACACCATAAAAGTTCCTATGTACTTTGGAAATGGAGTATGAAAATTTTTTATCAAGATAGACTAGTCCTCTATTGACAAGTGCAAGAAAACTTTCTATTTTTTATCATATACCTGCTGATTCAAATGCTCAGTATGACCAGTACAATAGGAATTGGAAACCTTCCTTCTAGGGGTATCTAATTAGCTCAATAATCTAATGATTCCAAGTGGAATCACTTAAAATGATCAACCATGTATAGAGATATAAATTTAGCAAAATAATCTTTACCCATGACTTTTTAGGACTGTTGTAGATAATGACCAGTGGGTGCTTCAATGCCGATTTCTCTCAATATGCTGAATGGATTTGCTTCAAACTTTGTGAGCATGTAGAAGACTTGAAGATGATTCAAACAAGCATCAGGCCATTGAATTTGGTAGAGAAATTAAGTTGATAGTAAAATATGACTAACATAGAGATATCATAGATGAACAATGTGATTGTAATGTATTAATGAACAATGTTGTACAATGTCATAGGCATGCTGATCATAGCCTAATGGTGGAGAAAAGTGTGAGCTATAGTGTAGGCCTCAAACACACTCAGAAAGTACAATGAATAGCTTGGGATTGATGAGTCTTAGCCGTGACTTTTTCCTCGAGGTTTTTATAAGTGTCCACCTCCAATTTGAATTTGAATTCAATTTCTTCCTCTCTCTAAAAAGTGATCCTCCATTATAGGAGATATTCCATCAATCAAACTCTACTACTTTTTCCATGAGATTTTCTTGGTAGGTGTTCACAAAGATTCCCAAATCAAATATGTCTTTTACAAAGAGATAAAATGGTAAGTATCTACTAACATTGATTTCCATGTAGCTTCATATGTGTATTGACTCCAAGGCAAATGTGTAGGCTTGTGAGCTGCACCAACAATATACATAGGTACACATATATATACATATTGAAGACACATACACACACACACATACATATATATATATATATATATATATATATATATATATATATATATATATATATATATATATATATATATATATATATATATATATATATATATGTGTGTGTGTGTGTGTGTGTGTGTGTGTATGCAT
>CM035432.1:24992799-25050299 GCA_020310875.1 Ceratopteris richardii | reverse complement strand
TGTAGGTAGATACCATGTAGCATTTCCTCAATCACAAGCTTCGGATCACTCAAGCATAGTGGAAGAGAGAAAGACAAAACTTGCACAAGACAAGGGTATATTTGATGTAGTAGAGTAGACATGATATGGCTCAAAGAAAGAGAAATCATGATATTATGGATGTGAAATAATCGATACAATAGCTTTGGAAAATAGCTTCTTGATGAAGCCTCTACCACTCAACCACCCCTGAGATATCACAATCTCATTCACACTCGCACTTTGAATCACACTCTCACTCTCACTCTCACTCTCAATCACAAAGTAATTCTCTGATCTCTAGCTCCTTTCTCTTTGCAAATGTGCAAGTCTTCCTATAACAGAGATGATTTCCCCCCAAAGGAGTGTGCAATCCACCAAATTTAGAAAAAGCCAATTCTTTGCAAAACATTTGCAAAAGCATGTGCTTGTAGCAGAACTTTCTTTAGGGGTAACTATGAGAAGTAGAAGAAAAGCAATGAAAATATATATCCGAAGACATCCGTAATCCTGCATTCCACACATATGCATCAAAATCGGAGATTGGAATAGAAATAGAGAAACCTTGTAACTCAAAAATGGTAAGGAATTAGCTTAATCTTACGAGACACATAAACATTCATCTTTTTTATTTGCACGATAGTATTAGAGATCACCTCTGTCCAAAACTGTATCAAAGTATAACTTTTGAGCCCTCCGAGTTAAGAGATTCTAGGGAGATAATAAATTCAAGCAATTTTCTTATACTGAACTAAATGTAGAGCCCACAATGAGGTACTTAATGTCACACGAGCACTAGATTGTGCTCTTTGACTATAGTAGACAAGATTTCAGAAATTTGCTTCTAATTACAAGAATACCCACATAGGGAAAATAGTACAAGAATATGTAGTTGATACAAGAAGTCCCACAACCCGTGACTGATAGGTATAGATAACTTTGTTAGAAATGATACAGGAAATCCTGCAACCAGGGATCCTAAGTATGGAGCAAGATCTTTGGATTACAAGAACTACCTTCATGGAGATGAACTATATAGAAGAAAGAACTTGACAAAATCTCGTACTATGAGATTACAAGGTGACAAAGCTAGATATCTAGGGCAGAAAACTAGACAAGACTAAAGCAAGAGACAAGACTAGAACTAGAACTGGAACTTGAAAGTACTTACTTGGTGATCAAGACTCCCTGAGATCCCAAGAGTGGCATTGGCAAGACTATGTATGTATGTTTCCAAGGCCTCCTTATATAGGATTTCAAGGGCGGTTCCCGAGGGCAGTTGCGATTTGATGATATCATCAATGATGTTGACAATCTCAGCAAGACATTTGGATGTCAAAATGTAGCAAATAGATAGTGGATCTTAGGGTTTTAGCATGTTTTGGATGCAATAGAAGCATTAGTTTCTTCTTCTTCTGAACCAATGATGAGATATAGGATTCACATGTAATCTAAGGTTGAGGATGGTTTCCTTTGTCCATGACATCACCTCCCGCTCAAGCAATGAGTTCCATGAGGAGCGGTCATGTTCTCTAGTCTCGGCTTCATTCGATTTCTCTTATGGAATTCTCGAACCTTTTCTAGTGCTCTCTGAAGGTTTTCTGCAGGTTCCCAAGTACGATCACTAATGTCAAACCCTTTCCAATGAATAAGGTACTCCAATATTCCTCAAGATATTCTGGAATCTAGGACATGCTCGACTTCAAATTCTTCATGACCATCAATCTCCATAGGTGGTGAAGGACTAGGTCTCTCCCCCCTCAATGGTAAAATTGGATATGGTCCAACATGGATAAATGGAAAGCTAGATATATTCTCATGGTACTTGGTGCATGGAGCTTGATAGTGATTGGATTAATCTTGGCCAAGATGATAAATGGGCCAAATCTTTGATGATCTAACTGTACACAAGGCCTTGATGTTTGAAAATTGTTTTAGCGTACACATACTCTATCCCCAATTTCATATGATGGATTCTTAACACGATATTGATCTACATAGTACTTATATTGTTCTTGATCTTTATGGATCTCTTCCTTGAGTTCTTTATGAATTTCCATCAGCTATTGGGCCTTCTCTCTCCTAGCTGGGTTCTTGGTGCAATGGAGATATTACTCTAGGACTTGATTCACCCATTCTATTTCTCGATCAATCTATGGATGATTCACTATCGATAGTTTACGTTGAACACCAAGGAGCTTATAGAGACTATTCCAAAAGATGGATATGAACTGTGGACATCGATCACTAACAATATCATCAAGAAATCCATGAAGCCTAAAAGTGTATCTGGGAAAAAGTCTAGCAATGGCTGTACCTGTGATTGCCTTGGTAGTTTGAATGAAGTGTGCTATCTTTGTAAATCTATCCACAATAACAAGAATAGCATCATACTTATCTCACTTTGGTAGATCTGTGATGATATCCATAGACAATGAAGCCCATGGCCTTTCCAGAATAGGTAAAGGCTGCAAGAGGCCATGAGGTTTATGTTGGGGTACCTTAGATCTATTACAAGTGTCAGAGGTTCCGATATATTCTCTAACTTCCTTCCACATTTTATTTGAGGCCACCAAAAATCCCTTGATATGAGTTCTATTGTTTTATTCACTCCAAAATGTCTTGCTGTAAGCTTATCATGATGTTGTTGAAGTACTTGGATCCTGGAATCCCCTGGAGGGACATACAATATGTTCTTATAGAGCAGTAATCCATCCCTTTCCTGAAATTCATTTAGCTCTTGGACTTTTCCTTCTTGAGATTTCGGCTTAACATTACACAACAATTGATCCTATGCTAGATTTGCATGAGTCAAATGATTCAAGGCTGAATCTTCATGATGGCTTGAAGAGATAGCTGCTAGCTGGAGATGCTCAGGATTGAGTAATACACTCTCTTGTTGATCAAACGTCTCTTCACCCTTCTTTAGTGCAAGGTAAGATCTTCTAGACAAGGCATCTGGCTGACATTGTTGACATCTTGCGCGCTATGTGATGACAAAGTTGAATCTTGATAGAAAGTTACTCCATCGAGATTTCCTTTTATGGAGGATGTGGGTGCTCATAAAATAGTCTAGGTTCTTTTGATCTTTATACACAGTAACTTTATAAGCTGCTCCTTCTAGATGGCAAAATCGGGTATCAAATGTTGGAGTTAGACATCTGCAGAAGCACGCGAACAACACAAGGAAGAAGGAGAAGCTTGGAGCACAACATCCAATATTGAATGTATTACTAGAGAATGTACAAAAGATAATTAGCCTATTAGGGCAATAGGCGTATATACAAGCCGCGGGAAAAGAACCTCCTAAAGAGGGAAAAAAGTGCCCCGGCGGTCCTAGAGTGCTCACACACATCACTACCTAAATATATCAACAAATCCACCCTAGGAGTGATGCGGTGAACAAGTAGCTAGCACTCATGTATAAGGAAGTGCCAAGCTATGTGGAGATCATTCCACAAAAGGAAGTAAGCCCAAAGCTTTGTGGGAAGCTTCAAACTTCTCCCTAGGTAGAACCTTCGTGAAAAGGTATCCAATGTTCTCCTACGTGGGCACATATGCCAAGCTTATCTCCCCAGCAGAGAACCTCTCCCTGACATAATGATAATGCACCTCAACGTGCTTAGTGTGAGCATGGAACACCGGGTTCTTCACAACTGCAAATGCGCTCTGACTGTGAGTGAAGATGGTGGTGGCAGAAGACTGACCAACACCCAAATCAGCCATAAGGCGTCTGAACCACACACTCAACAGTCGCTCTGAAAGCTGTCTTATACTCAGCCTCACAACTAGAAGTGGCCACAGTAGGCTGCTTCTTGCTCAACGAAGATATACATGAGCTACCAAGCATGAAGCAAAAGCCACTAGTGGACACACGAGTGTCATAGCAACCAACCTAGTCTGATTCAGAAAAAGCATGCAAATCTAGCGATAGTGATCCCCCTTGGGGATAAAACATCCCAAGTAGCCAAGTACCACTCAAGTAGCGAAAGATGTGCTTAATCGCCTGCCAATGCTTGACACCTGGGCAATGCATAAACTTGCTCATTTGTGAGACAACAAACTGAATATCTAGACGAGTAATGCATAAGTAAATCAAGCATCTAACAGCCTGCTGATAGAGAACAACATGAAATGCATCTCCAGCATCATGAAGACTCAATCGTAAACATGTCTCCATAGGAGTGGCAATAGGCTTACAGTCTTCAAGGCCAAAATGCTGCAATAATGTGTCAATATATTTTGTTGGACACAAATCCATTCCACCATCAACGTGCATAAACTGAATGCCCAAATGCCCCAAATCAGACATCTCAAATGAGGCATGCAAATCAGTCGTAAAATCAGCAATATGCTTCTCAATAAGACCAATGAGCAGCATGTCATCAACATAGAAAACAATGATTAGAAGTAGATCATTAGCATGCTTAACATATAAGGTGCTTTCGGTTCGACTGTTCTCAAAACCATGTGCAATTAGATAGGCATGTATCTTCTTATACCAAGCACATGGTGCTTGCTTTAAACCATATAATGCCTTCTTTAACCTACACACTTGGTTTTCATGCCTTTCTGCACAAAGCCACAGGGCTGAAAAATATACACTTCTTCATGCTAGTCACCATTCAGAAATGCCGTTTTAATGTCGAACTGATGTACATCCCAACCATGATGGGCCACAGGTGCACAGATGCTCCGAACAGTAGTCATACAACATGTAGGTGCAAAGGTCTCATCAAAATCAATGCCTCTTTCCTATGCATAACCCTTTGCAACAAGGGTAGCCTTCTACATGTCAACTATACCATCAGGTTTACACTTCAGCTTGTATACCCACTTAGTGCCAATGGCCTTCTTGCTAGGAGACAAGTCACATAAAGAGCAAGTACCATTCGTCATTATTGCATCATATTTAGCATAACAACCATCCAAATTTCTTAACTTTGTGCTTCATCAAATGAAACACGCTCAATCTCATCACAGAGACTAGATGCAGCCATAGCATAGAAATCTGATGCAAAAGAGGCACTATGAGAGCTTGATGGAGTACGATATGATAGAGGTGCATCTAATTTGTTATCACGCAAGGTCTGCACCAGCCATTTTGGCATAGTTCTTGTTCGCTCACATCAATAAGTGCATCATGTAAATCTGCATCAGAAATGGAATGATCTACATCATCACATGAAACCTCCAAAGGGTGAGAAGTTGCCTCATAAGGACCAGCACTAGACTCTCCACCTGTAAAAAGAGCCAACAAAGTATCATACATGTCTTTTGAGCTAACATATGTCTCCTTAGTACATGAAAGCAATGGCTGAATAGCATCTTCCACAAAAACAACATCACGGCTAACCAGAATGCGTTTAGTCTGTGGATGATACAGAAGATAGCTTTTACTTTCAGAACTGTACCCAACAAAAATACATTTTACTACTTTATCATCCAATCTTCTGCGATATTGTTCAGGCATTAATGCATATGGCAAACAACCAAAAACATGAAGATGAGCAACAGATGGCTTGCGATCATGCTGTTGGAGTTAGACGTCTGCGGAAGCACGCGAACAGCACAAGGAAGAAGAAGAAGCTTGGAGCACAACACACAAGACTGAATGTATTACTAGAGAATGTACAAAGATAAGTAGCCCATTAGGGCAATAGGCGTATATACAAGCCGGGGGAAAAAAACCTCCTAAAGAGGGAAAAAAGTGCCCGGGCGGTCCTAGAGTGTTCACACACATCACTACCTAAATATATCAACAAATCCCCCCTGGGAGTGATGCGGTGAACAAGGAGCTAGCACTCATGTATAAGGAAGTGCCGAGCGATGTGGAAATCACTCCACAAAAGGAAGTAAGCCCAAAGCTTTGCGGAAAGCTTCAAACTTCTCCCTAGGTAGAGCCTTCGTGAAAAGGTCTGCAATGTTCTCCTGCGTGGGCACATATGCCAAGCTGATCTCCCCAGCAGAGAACCTCTCCCTGACATAGTGATAATGCACCTCAATGTGCTTAGTGCGAGCATGGAACACAGGGTTCCTCGCAACTGCCAATGCGCTCTGACTGTCAGTGAAGATGGTGGTGGCAGAAGACTGGCCAACACCCAAATCAGCCATAAGGCGTCTGAGCCACACACACTCAACAGTCGCTGTGAAAGCTGCCCTATACTCAGCCTCACAACTGGAAGTGGCAGTAGGCTGCTTCTTGCTCAACCAAGATATACATGAGCTACCAAGCATGAAGCAAAAACCACTGGTGGACACACGAGTGTCATAGCAACCAGCCCAATCTGAGTCAGAAAAAGCATGTAAATCTGGCGGTAGTGGTCCCCCCTTGGGATAAAACAACCCAAGTAGCCGAGTACCACTTGTTGGAGTTAGACGTCTGCGGAAGCACGCGAACAGCACAAGGAAGAGGAAGAAGCTTGGAGCACAACACACAAGACTGAATGTATTACTAGAGAATGTACAAAGATAAGTAGCCCATTAGGGCAATAGGTGTATATACAAGCCGGGGGAAAAAAACCTCCTAAAGAGGGAAAAAAGTGCCCCGGTGGTCCTAGAGTGTTCACACACATCACTACCTAAATATATCAACAAATCCCCCCTGGGAGTGATGCGGTGAACAAGGAGCTGGCACTCATGTATAAGGAAGTGCCGAGCTATGTGGAAATCACTCCACAAAAGGAAGTAAGCCCAAAGCTTTGCGGAAAGCTTCAAACTTCTCCCTAGGCAGAGCCTTCGTGAAAAGGTCTGCAATGTTCTCCTGCGTGGGCACATATGCCAAGCTGATCTCCCCAGCATAGAACCTCTCCCTGACATAGTGATAATGCACCTCAATGTGCTTAGTGCGAGCATGGAACACAGGGTTCCTTGCAATTGCCAATGCGCTCTGACTGTCAGTGAAGATGGTGGTGGCAGAAGACTGGCCAACACCCAAATCAGCCATAAGGCGTCTGAGCCACACACACTCAACAGTCGCTGTGAAAGCTGCCCTATACTCAGCCTCACAACTGGAAGTGGCCACAGTAGGCTGCTTCTTGCTCAACCAAGATATACATGAGCTACCAAGCATGAAGCAAAAACCACTGGTGGACACACGAGTGTCATAGCAACCAGCCCAATCTGAGTCAGAAAAAGCATGCAAATCTGGCGGTAGTGATCCCCCCTTGGGATAAAACAACCCAAGTAGCCGAGTACCACTCAAGTAGCGAAAGATGCGCTTAACCGCTTTCCAATACGTGACTCCTGGGCAATGCATAAACCTGCTCATCTGTGAGACAGCAAACTGAATATCTGGCCGAGTAATGCATAAGTAAATCAAGCATCCAACAGCCTGCTGATAGAGAACAACATCAAATGCATCGCCAGCATCATGAAGACTCAATCGTAAACCTGTCTCCATAGGAGTGGCAATAGGCTTACAGTCTTCAAGGCCAAAACGCTGCAATAATGTGTCAATATATTTCGTTTGACATAAAGCCATTCCACCATCAACTTGCATAAACTGAATGCCCAAATAGTGATGCAAATGCCCCAAATCAGACATCTCAAATGAGGCATGCAAATCAGCCTTGAAATCAGCAATATGCTTCTCAAGAGGACCAGTGAGCAGCATGTCGTCTACATAGACAACAATGATCAAAAGCACATCATTAGCACGCTTAACATATAAGGTGCGTTCAGTTGGACTGTTCTCAAAACCATGTGCAATCACATAGGCATGTATTTTTTCATACCAAGCACGTGGTGCTTGCTTTAAACCATATAACGCCTTCTTTAACCTGCACACCTCGTTTTCATGCCCTTTCTGCACAAAGCCACGGGGCTGAAAAACATACACTTCT
Organism: Ceratopteris richardii; assembly: GCA_020310875.1. Lineage (NCBI taxonomy): Eukaryota > Viridiplantae > Streptophyta > Polypodiopsida > Polypodiales > Pteridaceae > Ceratopteris > Ceratopteris richardii. The sequence continues at coordinate 25,042,437 of CM035432.1, read as the reverse complement.
TCATGCAAGTCACCATTCAGAAATGCTCTTTTAATGTCCAACTGATGTACATTCCAACCATGATGGGCTGCAAGTGCACAAATGCTCCGAACAGTAGTCATACGGCATGTAGGTGCAAAGATCTCATCAAAATCAATGCCTCTTTCCTGCGCATAACCCTTTGCAACAAGCCTAGCCTTATACCTGTCAACTGTACCATCAGGTTTACGCTTCAGCTTGTATACCCACTTAGTGCCAATGGCCTTCTTGCCAGGAGGCAAGTCACATAAAGACCATGTACAATTCTTCATTATAGCATCATATTCAGATTGCATAGCAGCCACCCAATTTTCTGAATTTTGTGCTTCATCAAAAGAAACAGGCTCATTCTCATCACAGAGACTAGATGCAGCCATAGCATAGCAATCTGATGCAAAGGAGGTACTATGAGAGCCTGAACGAGTACGATATGACAAAGGTGCATCTAATTTGCTGTCATGCAAAGTCTGCACCAGCCATTTTGGCATAGTTTTTGCCTGTTCAATATCAGCTCTCTCATCAACAAGTGCATCATGTAAATCTGCATTAGAAATGGCATGATCTGCATCATCATATGAAGCCTGCAAAGGCTGAGAAGTTACCTCATTAGGACCAGCGCTAGCCTGTCCACCTGTAAAAAGAGGCATCAAAGTATCATACATGTCTTTGGAGCTAACAGATGTCTCCTTAGTACATGAAAGCAATGGCTGAATAGCATCTTCCACAAAGACAACATCACGGCTAACCAGAATGCGTTTAGTCTGTGGATGATACAGACGATAGCCTTTACTTTCAGAACTGTACCCAACAAAAATACATTTTACTGCCTTATCATCCAATTTTCTGCGACGTTGATCAGGCACTAATGCATATGCCAAACAACCAAAAACATGCAGATGAGCAACAGATGGCTTGCGGTCATGCCAAGCCTCATATGGAGTGATAGACTGCAACGCTTTCGTGGGACACCTGTTCAGTACATATGCTGCACACATGACAGCCTCAAGCCAGAAACTATGCGGTAAAGCCTGACTTTTGACCATGCACCTCGCCATCTCCATGAGTGACCTGTTCTTTCGTTCAGCAACTCCATTCTGTTGAGGTGTATACGGCACTGTACACTGGTGTTTTATCCCACGTTCAGCCAAAAATGCATTAATATCTGAAGACATATATTGCCCCCCTCGATCAGAACGGAGGGTGCCCATTTTACATGCTGACAGATTTTCAGCCAAAACCAAAAACTGTTTGAAGCACATGAACACTTCGGACTTTGCTTTGAGTGGATATACCCATGCATGCCTGGAAAAATCATCAATGAAAGTCACGAAGTAAAGGTAATTTCCAAAATAGGGTGTCTGCATAGGACCACAGACATCACTATGTACAAGCTGCAATTTCTGCATAGCCCGAACTGAACCATCTTTTGGAAAGGAAGAACGCTGCATTTTGCCCAAAATACAGCCTTCACAAACATGTTTTTCAGGTGCCTCAAGTTTGGGCAAAGAGGACACCATTTCAGATTTCTACAGGTGTAACAAACTAGCAAAATTCAGATGACCAAAGCGTGTATGCCAAAGCTTTGCATCTGACATAGCCTGAGAATCATGAACTGCACATGCCGAATCATTCACAGATTTTTCATAGTCTATGAGCTTATACAGCCCACGACATAAAATGCCAGAAGCAATAATCACATCGCCATTTGAGAGATCATGGACTGTACACCTGTCATCAACGAATTTCACAACCAAGCCAATCTTGGCTAATGCAGAAACTGATAACAGGTTCTTTTTGATCCCTGGCACAAATAAAGCATCTGACAAAGTGAAAGAACAACCATCAGCAGTAGTCAGAATGATCTTACCAACTCCCATAACAGGATAAGAGGAGTTATTGGCACATGTGACAGTATTCCCTGTAGGGGCAGGCTCGAGTGAAGAGAAGAAACTGCGCTGCGAGGTAATATGTTTGGTTTCCCCACTGTCAAAGTACCAAACATTTGAGTCTACTGCAGACATGCACTGATCATGAGAAGATGGGTCAAAACTGCAAACAGTAGTAAACGCCCATTCTTCTTCCTGCACAAGATTTGCAGACTCTGTTTTTGGTGTAGAGGCCTCTGCAACAACCATTCCAGCCTCTTTCTTCTTTGCCTCTTTAGCAGCCAGTTTTGGACAGTTCTTTATAATATGATCATTTCCTTTATAGTACTTGCAGAACAATTTCTGCTTTTCTGATTTCTTCTCATCTTTATCCTGGTTCTTCGATTGTGCAGCATTTGCAGATTTCTGCTTACTAGTAGAAGAGCTCCATTTTCCTTTGCCCTTCTGACTAACCAGGAAAGCTTGATCTGCAACACGCATAATGGACCTGTTCTGCCTGGACTGATCTTCCTGCAACAGAACAGAGACTAATTCCTCAAATGACAAGGCATTCGGATTGCCTTTCATCATCAATCGAAGAGTAGAGGCAAAACTCTGATATGAATCAGGAAGGCCATTCAGAACGGTCTGCACAAGTGAGCTATCTGGTATAACCTCATCAGCAGAAATCAATTATTCCTTCAGGTCTTTGATCTTTGTAAGAAAACTATCCATCGAATCACCTTCATTCATGTGCTCACTCTCCAAATGTTTTCGGAGGTAAGCAACACGAGCCTCATTCCTAGCCTGGTACAAAGTGGTAAGTGTATCCCAACCATCCTTTGCTGTTCTGCAAGAGCGAATGTGAGGAATAATGGCAGGTTTGACAGACAAAGCTATCAATGCATGTGCCTGGGCATCTCTGCCATCCCAACGAATCTGCTCTGCAGTAGGTGCAACAGAAACAGCAGCACGAACAGGAATCTGCGGAATATCATCTTCGACACCATCTTCATCAGCTCCAACACCTGTATTTGCAGTACATGTCGTTACAGGTGTAACATGACGTCTTTCAACACCCTGCACAATGTTCCACAATCCTTTTGCAACCAATACATGTCGCATCATATAAGCCCATAATGGGTAGTTGGTACCATCCAACTTATCCTCAACAGCCAACATACGGAATACATCACTGCTTTCAGCCATGGCCGGTGACTAAAATACCTTGATGCAGAAAATTGACTGTATCTCAAAAAGTTGAACAGAACTGCCCAGACGAGTTCTGCTAGACCTGTAGCAGACTTCGAGACGCTTAAACTGGCGAACAGAAACTGGTATATACCTTTGGCACAAAAGGACGAAATAGCCTGCACAAGCACTGCGATAGTGCGTTCGGAGGCCGAAACGAGCTCAGATCGCGATTTTGGCACCACAAAGCGAAGCAGTTTTGATCTCGAAAACACCCTGAGTATGCTCACCAAATTTTGTGTGAATCTGAGACTGCAAACGGAGGAGTGTCGACGGTGCCCTAGAAGAATCAACGACCTGCTCTGATACCAATTGTTGGAGTTAGACGTCTGCGGAAGCACGCGAACAGCACAACGAAGAAGAAGAAGCTTGGAGCACAACACACAAGACTCAATGTATTACTAGAGAATGTACAAAGATAAGTAGCCCATTAGGGCAATAGGCGTATATACAAGCCGGGGGAAAAAAACCTCCTAAAGAGGGAAAAAAGTGCCCCGGCGGTCCTAGAGTGTTCACACACATCACTAACTAAATATATCAACACCACTCAAGTAGCGAAAGATGCGCTTAACCGCTTTCCAATGCGTGACTCCTGGGCAATGCATAAACCTGCTCATCTATGAGACAGCAAACTGAATATCTGGCCGAATAATGCATAAGTAAATCAAGCATCCAACAGCCTGCTGATAGAGAACAGCATCAAATGCATCTCCAGCATCATGAAGACTCAATCGTAAACATGTCTCCATAGGAGTGGCAATAGGCTTACAGTCTTCAAGGCCAAAACGCTGCAATAATGTGTCAATATATTTCGTTTGACACAAAGCCATTCCACCATCAACTTGCATAAACTAAATGCCCAAATAGTGATGCAAATGCCCCAAATCAGACATCTCAAATGAGGCATGCAAATCAGCCTTGAAATCAGCAATATGCTTCTCAAGAGGACCAGTGAGCAGCATGTCGTCTACATAGACAACAATGATCAAAAGCACATCATTAGCACGCTTAACATATAAGGTGCTTTCAGTTGGACTGTTCTCAAAACCATGTGCAATCAGATAGGCATGTATTTTCTCATACCAAGCACGTGGTGCTTGCTTTAAACCATATAACGCCTTCTTTAACCTGCACACCTGGTTTTCATGCCCTTTCTGCACAAAGCCACGGGGCTGAAAAACATACACTTCTTCATGCAAGTCACCATTTAGAAATGTTGTTTTAATGTCCAACTGATGTACATTCCAACCATGATGGGCTGCAAGTGCACAAATGCTCCGAACAGTAGTCATACGGCATGTAGGTGCAAAGGTCTCATCAAAATCAATGCCTCTTTCCTGCGCATAACCCTTTGCAACAATCCTAGCCTTATACCTGTCAACTGTACCATCAGGTTTACGCTTGAGCTTGTATACCCACTTAGTGCCAATGGCCTTCTTGCCAAGAGGCAAGTCACATAAAGACCATGTACCATTCTTCATTATAGCATCATATTCAGATTGCATAGCAGCCATCCAATTTTCTGAATTTTGTGCTTCATCAAAAGAAACAGGCTCATTCTCATCACAGAGACTAGATGCAGCCATAGCATAGCAATCTGATGCAAAGGAGGTACTATGAGAGCCTGAAGGAGTACGATATGACAAAGGTGCATCTAATTTGCTGTCACGCAAAGTCTGCACCAGCCATTTTGGCATAGTTTTTGCCTGTTCAATATCATCTCTCTCATCAACAAGTGCATCATGTAAATCTGCATCAGAAATGGAATGATTTGCATCATCATATGAAGCCTGCAAAGGCTGAGAAGTTGCCTCATTAGGACCAGTGCTAGCCTGTCCACCTGTAAAAAGAGGCATCAAAGTATCATACATGTCTTTGGAGCTAACAGATGTCTCCTTAGTACATGAAAGCAATGGCTGAATAGCATCTTCCACAAAGACAACATCACGGCTAACCAGAATGCATTTAGTCTATGGATGATACAGACGATAGCCTTTACTTTCAGAACTGTACCCAACAAAAATACATTTTACTACCTTATCATCCAATTTTCTGCGATGTTGTTCAGGCACTAATGCATATGCCAAACAACCAAAAACACGCAGATGAGCAACAGATGGCTTGCGGTCATGCCAAGCCTCATATGCAGTGATAGACTGCAACGCTTTCGTGGGACACCTGTTCAGTACATATGCTGCACACATGACAGCCTCAAGCCAGAAACTATGTGGTAAAGCCTGACTTTTGACCATGCACCTCGCCATCTCCATGAGTGACGTGTTCTTTCGTTCAACAACTCCATTCTGTTGAGGTGTATACGGCACTGTACACTGGTGTTTTATCCCATGTTCAGCCAGAAATGCATTAAAATCTGAAGACATATATTCCCCCCCTCGATCAGAACGGAGGGTGCCCATTTTACATGCTGATAGATTTTCAGCCAAAACCAAAAACTGTTTGAAGCACATGAACACTTCGGACTTTGCTTTGAGTGGATATACCCATGCATGCCTGGAAAAATCATCAATGAAAGTCACGAAGTAAAGGTAATTTCCAAAAGAGGGTGTCTGCATAGGACCACAGACATCACTATGTAAAAGCTGCAATTTCTGCATAGCCCGAACTGAACCATCTTTTGGAAAGGAAGAACGCTGCATTTTGCCCAAAATACAGCCTTCACAAACATGTTTTCCAGGTGCCTCAATTTTGGGCAAAGAGGACACCATTTCAGATTTCTGCAAGCGTAACAAACTAGCAAAATTCAGATGACCAAAGTGTACATGCCAAAGCTTTGCATCTGACATAGCCTGAGAATCATGAACTGCACATGCCGAATCATTCATAGATTTTTCATAGTCTATGAGCTTATACAGCCCACGACATAAAATGCCAGAAGCAATAATCACATCGCCATTTGAGAGATCATGGACTGTACACCTGTCATCAACGAATTTCACAACCAAGCCAATCTTGGCTAATGCAGAAACTGATAACAGGTTCTTTTTGATCCCTGGCACAAATAAAGCATCTGACAAAGTGAAAGAACTACCATCAGCAGTAGTCAGAAGATGGGTCAAAACTGCAGACAGTAGTAAACGCCCATTCTTCTTCCTGCACAAGATTTGCAGACTCTGTTTTTGGTGTAGAGGCCTCTGCAACAACCATTCCAGCCTCTTTCTTCTTTGCCTCTTTAGCAGCCAGTTTTGGACAGTTCTTTATAATATGATCATTTCCTTTACAGTACTTGCAGAACAATTTCTGCTTTTCTGATTTCTTCTCATCTTTATCCTGGCTCTTCGATTGTGCAACATTTGCAGATTTCTGCTTACTAGTAGAAGAGCTCCATTTTCGTTTGCCCTTCTGACTAGCCAAGAAAGCTTCATCTGCAACACGCATAATGGACCTGTTCTGCCTGGACTGATCTTCCTGCAACAGAACAAAGACTAATTCCTCAAATGACAAGGCATTCGGATTGCCTTTCATCATCAATCGAAGAGTAGAGGCGAAACTCTGATATGAATCAGGAAGGCCATTCAGAACGGTCTGCACAAGTGAGCTATCTGGTATAACCTCATCAGCAGAAATCAATTGTTCCTTCAGGTCTTTGATCTTTGTAAGAAAACTGTCCATCGAATCACCTTCATTCATGTGCTCACTCTCCAACTGTTTTCGGAGGTAAGCAACACGAGCCTCATTCCTAGCCTGGTACAAAGTGGTAAGTGTATCCCAAGCATCCTTTGCTGTTCTGCAAGAGTGAATGTGAGGAATAATGGCACGTTTGACAGACAAAGCTATCAATGCATGTGCCTGGGCATCTCTGCCATCCCAACGAATCTGCTCTGCAGTAGGTACAACAGAAACAGCAGCACGAACAGGAATCTGCGGAATATCATCTTGGACACCATCTTCATCAGCTCCAACACCTGTATTTGCAGTACCTGTCATTACAGGTGTAACAGGACGTCTTTCAACACCCTGCACAATGTTCCACAATCCTTTTGCAACCAGTACATGTCGCATCATATAAGCCCATAATGGGTAGTTGGTACCATCCAACATATCCTCAACAGCCAACATACGGAATACATCACTGCTTTCAGCCATGGCCGGTGACTAAAATACCTTGATGCAGAAAATTGACTATATCTCAAAAAGTTGAACAGAACTGCGCAGACGAGTTCTGCTAGACCTGTAGCAGACTTCGAGACGCTTAAACTGGCGAACAGAAACTGGTATATACCTTTGGCACGGAAGGACGAAATAGCCTGCACAAGCACTGCGATAGTGCGTTCGGAGGCCGAAACGAGCTCAGATTTTGTGCTCACCAAATTTTGTGCGAATCTGAGACTACAAACGGAGGAGTGTCGACGGCACCCTAGAAGAAGCAACGACCTGCTCTGATACCAATTGTTGGAGTTAGACGTCTGCGAAAGCACGCGAACAGCACAAGGAAGAAGAAGAAGCTTGGAGCACAACACACAAGACTGAATGTACTACTAGAGAATGTACAAAGATAAGTAGCCCATTAGGGCAATAGGCGTATATACAAGCCGGGGGAAAAAAACCTCCTAAAGAGGGAAAAAAGTTCCCCGGCGGTCCTAGAGTGTTCACACACATCACTACCTAAATATATCAACACATGCCAAGCCTCATATGGAGTGATAGACTGCAATGATTTAGTGGCACAGCTGTTGAGTACATATGCTGCACACATGACAACCTCAAGCTAGAAACTATGTGCTAAAGCCTGACTCTTGACCATACACCTTGCCATCTCCATGAGTGACCTGTTCTTTCATTCAGCAACTCCATTTTGTAGAGGTGTATACAACACTCTACACTGGTGTTTTATCCCACGTTCAGCTAGAAATGCAAGATCAAAAGACATATATTCCCCCCCTCGATCAGAATGGAGGGTGCCCATTTTGCATGCTAACAGATTTCCATCCAAAACCAAAAACTGTTTGAAGCATATGAAAACTTTGGACTTTGCTATCAATGGATATACCCATGCATGCCTAGAAAAATCATCGATGAAAGTCACGAAGTAAAGATAATTCCCAAAAGAAGGTGTCTACATAGGACCATAGACATCACTATGTAGAAGCTGCAATTTTTGAGTTGCCCGAACTGAACCATCTTTTGGAAAGGACGAATGCTGCATTTTGCCCAAAATAAAGGCTTCACAAACATGTTTTACAGGTGCCTCAAGTTTGGGCAAAGAGGACACCATTTCAGATTTCTACAAGCGTAGCAAACTAGCAAAATTCAGATGACCAAAGCATGCATGCCAAAGCTTTCCATCTAACATAGACTAAGAATCATTTACTGCACATGCCAAATCATTTACAGATCTTTCATAGTCTATGAGCTTATACAGCCCATGACATAAAATGCCAAAAGCAATAATCACATCACCATTTGATAGATCATGAATTGTAGACCTATCATCAACAAATTTCACAACCAAGACAATCTTGGCTAATGCAGAAACTGATAACAGGTTCTTCTTGATCCCTAGCACAAATAAACCATTTGGCAAAGTGAAAGAACTAGCATCAGGAGTAGTCAAAATGATCTTACCAACTCCCATAACAGGATAAGAGGAGTTGTTGGCGCATGTAAGAGTATTCCCTATAGGGATAGGCTCAAGTGAAGAGAAGAAACTGCACTGTGAGGTAATATGTTTGGTCGCCCCACTGTCAAAATACCAAACATCTGAGTCTACTACAGACATGCACTGCTCATGAGAAGATGGGTCAAAAGTGCAGACAGTAGTAAACGCCCATTCTTCTTCCTGCACAAGATTAGTAGACTATGTTTTTGGTGTAGAGGCCCCTGCAACAACCATTCCATCCTCTTTCTTCTTTGCCTCTTTAGGAGCTAGTTTTGGACAATTCTTTATGATATGATCATTCCCTTTACAGTACTTACAAAACAATTTCTAATTTTCTCATATCTTCTCATCTTTATCTTCCTTGTTTGAATGTGTAGAATTAGTAGATTTCTGCTTACTAGTTTAAGAGCTCCATTTTCCTTTGCCCTTCTGACTAGCTAGGAAAGCTTGGCATGCAACTCGCATAATGAACCTCCTTCAAGTCTTTGATCTTCATTATGAAATTGTCCATAGAATCACCTTCATTCATGTGCTCACTCTCCAACTATTTTCAGAGGTAACCAACACGAGCCTCATTCCTAGCTTGGTACAATGTGGTAAGTGTATCCCAAGCATCCTTAGCTATTTTGCAAGAGCGAATGTGAGGAATAATGGAACATTTGACAGACAAAGCTATCACTACATGTGCTTGAGCATCTCAGCCATCCCAGCAAATCTGCTCTATAGTATGTGCATCAAAAACTGCAACACAAACAAGAATATGTAGAATATCATCATCTTTGACACCTTCTTCATCAGCTTTAGTACCTGCCGTTGTAATAGTTGCAGGTGTGAAAGAGGTTTTTTTACACCCTGCACAATGTTCCACAGTCCTTTTGCAACCAACACATGTCGCATCATATAAACCTATAATGGGTAGCTGGTACCATCCAACTTATCCTCAACAGCCAACATACGGAATACATCACTGCTTTCAGCCATGGCCTATGACTAAAATACCTTGATGCAAAAAATTGACTATATCTCAAAGAGTTGAACAGAACTACTAAGACGAAATCTTCTGCACGTGTAGTAGACTTTGAGACGCTTATATTGGCAAACAGAAATTGGTATATACCTTTGGCACAAAAAGATGAAATAACTTGCACAAGCACTAGGATAGTGCATCCAGAGGCTGAAACGAGCTCAGATTGCAATTTCGGCACCACAATGCGAAGCTGTTCTGATCTCTAAAACATGCTGAGTATGCTCATCAAAATTTGTGCGATTCTAAGACTGCAATCATAGGAGTGCCGAAAGCACCCTAGATGAAGCAATGACCTGCTCTGATACGAATTGTTGGAGTTAGATATCTGTGGAAGCATGCAAACAACACAAGGAAGAAGAAGAAGCTTGGAGCACAACACCCAATACTTCATGTATTACTAGAGAATGTACAAAAGATAAGTAGCCCATTAGGGCAATAGGCGTATATACAAGCTAGGCGAAAAAAAACTCCTAAAGAGGGAAAAAAGTGCCCCGACAGTCCTAGAGTGTTCACACACATCACTACCTAAATATATCAACATCAAACGTGTCCACTATGGCAAGAAGTTCTTTATCATGAATTTCATAATTAATTTCTGGTGGGGAAAATTTCCTTGAACGATATGCAGCTTCATGTTGGTGTCCATCATCACCATATTGGGAAAGAATGGCCCATAGGGCAAAGAAGGGCTTATTGGAATTAGGATGAACTAGAATTGGAGCAGTAGTGAATGCTGATTTCAAGGTTTGAAAGGCTTTTTCTGCTTCTTCGGTCCATGAGAATTTGGAGCTCCCTATAAACTTGGTAAGAGGTGTCACTATCTTGGAGTAATCTTTGATGAATATCCTATAGAAATTGGCAAACCCCAGAAAACATTGTACATCTCGAACACATGAAGGTGATTGCCAATCAAGGATTATCATAATATTCTTAGGGTCCATAAAAATTCCTTTATCTGATACAATGTACCCTAAAAATTCCACTTCTGTCCTATGGAAAGAGCACTTCTCCAATTTTCCAAATAATCCTTTTTCTCTTAGTTTCTCTAGGACTATCTTTACATGACATTCATGATGCTCTTGACTTTTGGAGAATATCAAGATATTGTCAAGGTATGTTACAAAAAAACCATCTAAATACTGTCAAAAGACATCATTCATCATATGTTGGAATATAGTTGGAGCGTTTGTGAGACTAAATGGCATAACTACATATTCAAAATGTCCATACCTTGATCGAAATGTTTTCTTCCATTCGTCTCCTTCTCTAATCCTAACAAGGTTGTAAGCTCCTTGAAGTTCAATCCTTGTGAAGAATTGTGTTTTTCAAGGCATTCCAAGAGCTTTGATATGAGTAGTACACGGTATCTATTCTTTATAGTGACTTTATTCAATCCACCATAGTCTACACACATCTAGACAGTCCCATCCTTCTTCTTTAGAAATAAAATAGGAGCTCCTCCTCAAGACTTTGAGTGTTTGATAAAACACTTTGCTAGATTCTCATCAATGTTCTTGCGTAGTTCTATAAGTTACTTTGGGGATAGTCCATGGTTATATTCCGAGATGCTAGAGGTGGACCATCTACTACTTCACCTACTACTGGTTTGTTCTTCTGAAGTACAAGAATTCCATATTTCTTAACCAATCCTTAATCGATGAAATATGAGAAGGCTCCTGAATTACTAGGGTTGTAAGGGAAAGGATCTTCTTGAACATGATCAACTTGACAAGTTCAAGACATGTTTCTATGGGTGTAGCTCGAATTATGAGAACCTTTCTTATATCATGCACTCATTGTATGGTCTCTTTTACAATTGGACTTCCTCATTTCCCTGCTCTATAAGAATGGCTACGACTCTTGAGTTGGTTCTCTTGTTGGGATAATTAACCACAATATGGCTAGGGCTTCCACAATAGAGGCATAACTGTTTTCCCTCCTTCTCTGTTTCTCTTGTTTTGTTAGATGCTAGAATCTAGTTACATCTATCTGCATAGGTTTGGGCATAAAATCATCCCTAATAGTGGGCTAGAAGGGTTTCCATTGGGGAGGCCTTCCTTCTACTTGTTTTTCTTGTTTCCTTTCAAAAAGGTGGTTATCACATTGAATAGCTTGGTTGATGTCTTCATTCAATGTCTTAACCTCTGGCATCATGAGCATAAGGTCCTTTAGATCATCTCTTAAGCCCCATCTAAATTTCCTTATGAAATAATCTTCATGCCATGTGAGGTCACATATCAATTGTGTAAACTGTGATGCATAGGTAGAGGTAGGTCCAGTACCTTGTTGTAGCTTTCCGAGTTTTGTTTCTACCACTCGACTCATGTCTACATCTCCAAATGTGGTGGTGAGTTCTTGAAGACTCATAGTCATGAAGTATTGCCATATCCTTCTCTAAGATTGGAGCAAACAATTATAATGATTGACACAGAGCAAGGTTCCAATGAAACTGACCTTGGATGCATCATCAGGGTATCTATTAGGTTTCATATGGATGTACAATTTGACTTGTTGTAGGAACCCTCAAAACTTTGTGCAATCACTATCGAACTTTTTGGGCATACAAATTTTGGGTTCCTTCATGATAGATGAACTAGGATGTTGGTTCACTTGAATGCTTCCTTGATTTGCTTGAAGATTCGCGACTCGTTCTTGTAGTTCCTGGATGAGCATGCCTACATGCACCGGATGTTCCTTCTCGACTTGTTTGTCTATGGAGTTAGGTCCTTGATTTGTTGTTGAAGACTTTGAAGTGATGCCAAAATATTTTCATAAGCATTCTCCATGATGCCTACTCTTGAATAGAATCTAGTCTTGCCAAAATATCAGGGTAGCACTAGATTGTGCTCTCTGACTATAGTAGACAATATTCTAGAAATATGCTTATGATTACAAGAATATCCATGTAGGAAAATAGTACAAGAATATGTAGTTGATACAAGAAATCCCACAACCCAAGGCTGATAGGTATAGATAACTCGCTAGAAATGATACAGGAGATCCACAACCCGAGATCCTAGGTATGGAGCAACATCTCTAGATTATAAGAACTCCCTTCAGGGAGATGACCTAGATACAAGAAAGAAATCGACAAGATCTCATACTATGAGATTACTAGAGGATAAGGCTAGATGTCCAAGATACAAGACTAGACAAGACTAGAGCAAGAGACAAGACTAGAACTCGAATTGGAACTTGAAAGTACTTCGTGATCAGGAATCTTTGAGCTCCCAAGATTGGCATTGGCAAGGCTAAGTATGTATGTGGCCAAGTCCTCCTTATATAGGATTTCAAGGGTGTTTCCCAAGGGCGGTTGCCATTTGATGATATCATCAATGATGTCAAAAATTCTAAGAGGACATTTGGATGTCAAAATTTAACAAATATACAGTGGATCTTAGGGTTTTGGCACATTCTGGATGCAATGGAAGCATTTGGTTTCTCCTAATTTGAACCAATCATGAGATATGGGATCCACATGCAATCTGATGCTCAGGATGGTTTCATTTGTCCATGACACTTAAAACATGATTCACAAAAATTTGATGTAGACAATTTTATTTTCTTTTGCATGCTCTACCTTTCTCTCATACAACATTTCTCTTAGTTCTTTCATCTTTGCATTCATTTTTCAACCAGAAAACATGATACAGATAAGGTCTAGAGAGAGACTACAAAATTTGTCATCCCAAAATTTTGCCTACAAAAAAATCCTAATTGTTAATTCTAAGCATTATCCCCACAATGTAATTCGAAAAGTTCAAAATGAATTATTTCATGATTGAAAGGCCTATTAGTCACCACAACAAAATTGGTGTGCTAGAATGAAAGAATCGATACATTGCAAAATGTGCTTGGGCTATGACGAAGGAGATGAGTATCCCTAATTTCTATTGGGGATGATGCTTCAATCACTACAATCTACATCATAAACAAAGCTCCCACATTAGATATACATTCTACCACTCCTAATGAATCTTGGGATAATAGAAATCTAGATATATCATACTTGAGAGTCTTTGGATGGACATGCTCTGTATTAGTTCATAGTGAATAAAGGAGCAAACTTGATCATAGATCAAAGAGGTGTATCTTTATAGGGTATGAAGGTGAGATAAAGGGTCATTATTGCTATTAATCCACAATATAGGAGCTAATGGTATCAAGAGATCTCATATTTGATGAGATTTTACCTTGATATGTTCCAAATGTATCTATTGAGGGAAATGAAGGTGAAAAAAAGAAGACCTAAAGTGAAGAACTAGACAGTATAATCCTACATGCACCAAAGGATTTGATAAATAAGTCATCATGGAATAGACTAAGTGCTACATCAAGCCAACTTAGTGATGCAAGAAGCAAACACAAGGATTATATCATAAAAATAGAAGAAGACAAAGACTAATGTACTGAGCTCAATTCATACCATCATGCAAAGAAGGTGGAGAGCGCAAAGGTCTAAACAAACATCCAAATCAATAAAATGGTGATATAAGAAGGTATGATAGGGTACATGTCCGATTAAAAGGCTTACCTATGATTCATTTATGGCTAGGCACTATGCATATATGAGCAAGTTTGTTGAAGAACCCACATGATTTGAAGAAGCAAATACATATAGGGAATAGCAAGAGGCTATGGAGGAGGAGATCAAAGCCTTGGAAGATAATCACACTTGGACTCTTGTACCAAGGAGGAAGGAGATGAAGGTTATTGGAAACAAGTGGCTCTTTAGGGTAAAGAAGCATTCAAATGCTAGTATTGCTAGATATAAATCTAGGCTGTAGCTAAAGCCTTTGCTGAGATAAATGGAGTAGATTACTAAGAGACATTTAGTCTTGTGGATAAAATGACTACCATCTTAACCATCATCACTATTTCAAAAAAGGGAGGAGCAAAGGATCAAGTGGAATCTAATCAAAATCAAATCAAATAAATATGAAACAAAAAACTTAAGAAAATTTAATAAACCCAAACAAGAAACAAAATGAGGCTTTCCGTACTTTGATGAATTGCTAGCACCCAATGGAGGATAATCAAATAAAAAAAGAAGAAACACATGAAATTAACCAAGAAAGATATCTATGCGGTCTCAAGGTGATCAGATAGAAATTAAAGACACATTATACGAAGTAAATTTAGGAAATCTGTGTGAATCATAAAATGTTTTTGGATGATTCTTTTGATATATTTAGGTAATGATATGTGTGATCACACTAAGACTACCACGGCACTTTTTTCCCCTCTTTTAGAGGTTCGACGCTTGTGTATACACCTATAAACCTAACGGCTCACTTATCTTTGTACATTCTAGTGGTAATACATTCATTATTATGTGTTGTGCTTTAAGCTTCTTCTTCTTCTTTGTGCTATTTACATGCTTCTATAGACCTCAAACTCCCATAATTGGTATCAAAGTAGGTCAACGCTTCATCTAGGGCATCATCGACACCCCTCCGGTCATAGTCTCATAATCACATGCATTTGGAGAGCATATATAGAATATCAGAGTGCTTCTATAGGTAATTTTGGCTTTCTGTGACAATGGTATATAAGGATTTTGGCTTGCCAATATATATCTTGTTTGTCAAACGTGTCATTATTCCTCACATTCGCTCTTGTAGGAAAACTAAGGATGCTTGGGATACACTTACCACTTTATAAAGGAATGAGGCTCGTGTTGCTTACCTCCAAAAACAATTGGAGAGTGAGCATATGAATGAAGGAGATTCCATTGATAGTTTTTTTGACGAAGATCAAAGAATTGAATGAATAGTTGATTTCCGTTGATGAAGTCTTACCTGGCAGTTCACTTGTGTAGAATCTTTCGAATGAACTTCCAGATTCATATCAGAGTTTTGCTTGTACTCTTTGATTGATGATGAAATGCAATCCAAATGCCTTAAGACTTGAGGAGTTAGTCTCTATTTTGTTGCAGGAAGATCAGTCTAGGCAAAACAGGTCCATTATTCATGTTGTAGATCATGATTTCCTGGCTAGTTAGAAGGGCAAAGGAAAATGGAGCTCATCTACAAGTAAGCAAAAATCAAGATTTCGTGGCTAGTCAGAAGGGCGAGGAAAAATGGAGCTCATCTACAAGTAATTTTGCACAATCTAAGAAGGATGACAAACACGAGAAGAAAAAAGAAAAGTAGATTTTTTTTGCAAATACCATAAAGGTAACGATCATTTCATAGAGAGTTGTCTGCATTAGACTCATATTTTTAGTAATTTTATTTCTTCTGAATATTTCCAAAAATATTTGAATGAGTCCATGCGTGTTCCCACCCTCATGGATCTTCCGCTGGTAAATCAAAACAAGAAACACATTAAAAACCTCAAGGCATAAAAACCCATTTCACATTCCAATATTTCATAAAGTATAACAAATACAATTGTCATTGTGATTTTCCATGGATTCCAATAATCAATGTCTTCTCACAAACGTCATGGGAGTGAGTTTGGTGTGACATGTTCTCTTTTCCTACAATCTAGGAAATGTAGTAGAGGATCACATCTACTTTGTGATTGATTTGTATGTTGGTAGCAGACTCCAACCACTTGGATCATGTCTTGAGAACTTCAATTACGACCTTGAATTAATACTAATGCTATTTTACAAGGAATAGATGTGTGAGTATATAAAGGATTATATGAAGCCATATAATTATGCCACATGAGTACTGTTTATTTCAAAGAATAAATTTGATCATTTTTAATGCAAGATTCAACTTCAATCATGTTGGAAGCTAATTTTCATTCTGACACAAATGTTAACTTATAATTCATGGATTGCAAAAGATTATGCCTAGATGAGTCAAGGTATAGCTTATGAAGAAGTTAATTGTTTTGACAATTCAAATAAGCATGGGAAATGGAATGAAGCTAGAGAGGATGAGCTTAAGGCACTTGAAAAAATGGTACTTGTTCATTAGTTCCAATAACAAAGGACATGAATGGAATTGGCAACAAATGGGTTTACAACATAAAGAAATATGCAAAACGGGATCATCTCTAGTAATAAAATGAGATTGATCGCCAAAGTTTTTTCTCAAATCTATGACATGGAATTTGAAAACAAATTCATTAGAGGAGCTAAGCTAGTTACAATAATGATTTTGATTTCAATTTCATGCTCAAACATTTTCAAGATGTATTGGATGTGAATATGTACTAGTAGCATATTCTTAAATCAAAACCTGGTGTTCAATTCAAGGTCCAAGAATATAGAAATGCATTACCACTTTATTAGACAAAGATCAAGTCAAGGATTGTAAGGGAGGAGCATGTCCATACAAAGGAGCAATATGCAAATATTTTTGGGTCGATGAAAGATACAACACTTGATGGCATGCATTGGAACGAAGGGCCTAGACATTGGGACTTGAGGGGGAGGGTTGAGAATCAAGTGTCAAACATAAAGAGGGACTCATCCACAAGTTTTTCAACTAGAACAATAAAATTCAAGCACCCAAAGTTGTGGAATGAAGTTAGGAGCTCCACCAAACTCAATGCGAATAAAATGTTTTCAATTACCCACCAAAAAGCACACTTACACTAGTTGGTGGGTGTTTATCTAGATTATAGGAATAATAAAACTTCTATATAAGAAGTATTTCAGCTTTTTCCTTGAATTGTATGAGTTGCACTAGTAAAAGGAAAACCATCATCAATGTAGGAATACAACAAATAAAATATCCCAAAGAGAATTATTTATGACATACTTTGGGAATCATCGGGAATCCATTGCCCATACATGCTCACTTCTTCTCCACATAAATCAGCAACTCACATCATCACCTATAATAATTATTTCATCTACATATAAATATTTGTAGATAACTTCATCATGAATATTCTTAAGAGGTTGTGACATATGTACTTCCTCATTGACCCATCCATAAAGGAAAGGATCCTTCACATCAAGCTGAAGTAGCTTCCAATTCCTTTCAACTACAACAGTTAGCAAGGTTCTAAAAATGATCATCTTCGTAAGAGGTGAGAAAATTTGTTCATAATATATGCCCTTTGTTTGAACACATCCCTTAACAACCACCTTCCCTTTGTACCTGCAAATTTATCCATCTGAATTTCTTTTCTGCTTATACACCCATTTGCAACCTATCACCTTGTTGGAGGCAGAGGTCATGAAGGAGTTGGAGGAGGAGATGAAGAGATGTAAAAGACAAGAAATATACACTTTGGAAGGATATGGAGGCTTGGACTGGTGTACGCTCGCACAAAATGATATCTTGGAGACAATAATCCATAATACCTCGCTCCTAAGTGGCAAATTTTCCACCGAAAAACACTATTAAAAACTAT
The DNA here is from genome assembly GCA_020310875.1 of Ceratopteris richardii. NCBI lineage: Eukaryota > Viridiplantae > Streptophyta > Polypodiopsida > Polypodiales > Pteridaceae > Ceratopteris > Ceratopteris richardii. The sequence continues at coordinate 25,024,334 of CM035432.1, read as the reverse complement.
AAGAAACTATTATGAATCTCTAGATTATAGAAGTTGATGCAGTTTGATGGAAAACATTAGAGATCCAACAACCTCGTTGTTTTTTTTGTAACCTACAAACCCATAAAGAACCAAAAGCTAATGCTTTTGTTCAAAGGAGATCCAATCTTCACATAATTCTTTCCTAACTCCCAACAAAGACTTCTAGAACAAGTCATCGGTCTTGGATCGAGTCCCGACAACAACAACTCGATGACACCGAACTTCAAAAATGACGGATGTTTAAAAAAAACTTAGATCGTGAGTGGTGCTTTCTTTTAGCAGGAGATTTTTTATCCTTACAAGAGCAATGTGTCTTTTCCTAGCACGTTATAGTTTCTTTTTAAAGTTAACTTTCACAAGGGGGCACATAAACTATAAACTGGAGTTGTTGGCTCATTGATTGATCATCTTCTCAAGGAGTTCAAGTTCTCAATGCAAGTTCTTAGGCACTTTACATACAATTTGTTATATCTAGTTCCCTACTTCTATGTAGACTCATATATTGTGAATTTGTATCATATTGCCACATTCTAATTTGACATTTAAGTATCAGTTAGTGTAGGTGCACATTCTAGCTTATCATACGCTTCGAAAGATCTTGTCTCTTCTTTCTCTATCTTTGTTTCATCTCTTTTTGACTATTAAGGTGGTTCATAAGTTGGAAGATCCTATAAACCTATGATTAATTTTCATTGAGGCCCACCCCACTTCCAACATCTGGTATTAGAGCATGGTTGATATACATCGTTAAGAAGACGATTGAATATAGACTTGAGGAGGAGGAGAAATGTCTAATTATCGAGAAGTAGAAGAAGGAACTCTCTCATCATGAGAAGTCCATGGAGCTACTACTAGATTACTTGCTACAGAAGAGCAATCTAGATGGAAATGAAAGGATGCACAAGCACTTTCATACATTGCTATAGAGTTAAAGAGGCATATTGTACCCCAAACCAGGTCATGTAGAACCTCTCATTAGGCTTGGTTGGAGTTAATGAATCTCTACTAGAGTAGAAACCTTGCTAGGAAAGCTCATGTAAGGAGACATTTAGCCAACACAAGAATGAAACAAACATAATACCTAGATCTGAAAATTGAAGGCTCCTTGCTTGGTCCTGAGACATCTGTATGGACTAGCTCTAATAGATCTCCATGTATGTAGCCTTTCTTTATGAAGGCTTGGCTCTGTGATTTACCAAATTCACAAGCACTACATTTATAAATCATGTAATTTTGGATATATTTGGTAGACCAACTACAATAATCCTTATTGGTTTGCTTGAGAGATCTTTCACCTATGTGAACTGATTCTTTGTGCCAACTTTCCAACTCTGATACAATTTGACTACCATAACTGAATAATGCAATATTCCTAGCACCTTGTATTTCACATGTAAATCATCTACCTCATTTTTCTCCTCTTTTTGACCTCTTGAGTCTTCAATGTGGATCTTCAACAAATGAACCATTCTTTGTGCATGTGACCTGCAATCCCTTCTCAACAATTTGTCCTACACTTATGAGGTTCTTGGTGAAATTTGGGAGATAATATGTCCTATAGTTTAGGATTTACTTTTAGGTGGATTTTTGAATTTGAATTCAAAAGATTGGCTCCAAACGCAACTATAAAAAGAGGATCAAATGACCCTCATGTCTTCTTGACTTGGTTATAGGTGCTACAACTCTAATACAAAGGAGCGGAAGGTGTCTGAGATGTATTGTTTAATAAACACAAACCATGGAATACTTCCAAAGTTCCATTGTCAGATGAAGATATTGAAGAGGTAGAGAGGATATATGGTGCTAGGATTCACGATAACTTGGAAAATAGTGGTCTACACACAAAAATAAGTTCCATCATGGATTCACCCCATCAATCTATGAAAACTAGAAGGCAAGATTGGTAGAACTTGTTGGATGTGATGGCTGGATGCACTCAGAAGATCAGTTGGTGCTGCAAAACCTGCTTCACACCTGCCCTCTTTTCTCTTAAGATATGCTTAGTAGACTCCTTGAGCTTCCAAATGACACCAAAATATACTATATGTACTTTGGAAAAGGTTTGAGTAATGACTTGATCAAAACAGACTACTTTGTAAATCACAAGACTTGAAAACTTTCTATTTTGGTCTAGATACCTGCTCAGTGTTATGCTTAGTGTGACCAGTGTAGTTACAATTAGCAAAATTCCTTCTAGAGATATTCTATTAGCTTGATAATCTTCCATTTGCAAGTGGAATGAAAGCAAATGATAAACTACACTCAGAGAAATCACTTTAGCAAAGTAAGGTGTACCCCTGATTTTTTAGGAGACTTACAGTCACAGACTAGTGAGCACCCCGACTGAGATTTCTCTGTGATGGTAGATCCAATGGCCTTGAACATTTGTAGGAGTGTAGTAGACTATGAGCTGAATCCAATGCACTTTGAATCATCCAATTTGGTTCAGTAGATCTTGAGATATGATCCTTTGAAGTTGACAGAGTTGAAGAGTACACTCAGAGAATAACAGAGATGATCAATATGAGTATATGTATTAAATCTATTGATTGTACATTCCCATTGGCATGTACTGTGATGCTCAATGGTACTCAGAGGTGTAGGCTATAGTGTAGCACTCACACTCTCACTGAATTTGTCAGAAATGCCTCGGGAAGAGTGAAGGACACCCGCGACTTCTGACTTGTAGCTTTTATAGAGATTGAGTAAAATTTTGAATTTCAAATCCATGTCAATCTCCATGAATCATGTACCTAAAAGTGAATGAGATATTCTCTCAATCATTCACCCACTCAATCAATCAAATTTTCCACGACTTTCTCAGATAGGTGTGATTACATGAGTGGTTAAAGTCATATAGACTTTTACATGAGATAAAAAGTAATAACCTATTAAGCATTGGTTCCTATGGTTCAAATTTCATGTAAATACATCCTTCAAGGGTTCAAACTTTAGCCTTCCAAGGTTCCAATGTTCCAAGCGAATGTGTGTAGGCTTGTTTTGCACCAACAGCTCCCCCTCAAGCCAAACACTTTGGCTCAAGTCTTCATCTCTAGTCTTCAATTATTTCTTGCAATCCAATCATGGATTTAAATCTGCATAGCTTGCTTCCATCCAGAGCTTTAGTAAGCAAATCTGCACATTGTATATTAGTAGACACATATGATAATTGAATTTCTTTGCTAAGTAACTTCTCCCTCACATAGTGGTAGTGAACCTCTATGTGTTTTGTCCTTGCATGATAAATTGGATTAGCTGCTAGGTGAAGAGAACTTGTGTTATCACCAAATATGATTGGTGGCCTTGTGTATAGGCCCAATTCTGAATATAATAGCTTCAACCATATGGCTTCTTGAGTGGCATTGGCTAGCCCTCTGTATTCTGCCTCAGTAGATGACAAAGCTACTGTGGGTTGTTTCTTGGATGACCATGAAATTGGTTTATCACCTGCAAAACATATGTAACCAGATGTACTCCTCCTGTCATCCTTGCAACCTGCCCAATCTGCATCTGAATATACCTTAATATCAATGTCTGATGAATATGGAAAGTACAAACCATGATTTTGTGTTCCCTTTAGGTACTTTATTATCTTCTTGGCTGCCTCCAAATGTGGTACTCTTGGTTTATGCATAAATTGGCTAAGTACACTAACACCATATGATATATCAATCCTGGTTAAGGTAGCATAATTTAGACTACCTACCAAACTTTGGTAACCTGTAATATCCTTGAGTTCTTCTCCTTCATGTGCACTGAGTTTGTGGTTGACCTCCATAGGAATGTTTGAGACTTTAGCTTCCTGCAAATTAAACTTCTTGACCATGTCCTGAATGTACTTCTTCTGAGTAATAAAGATACCTGTATTTGTATAGATCAATTCAAGTCCTAGGAAATACTTTAATAATCCAAGATCATTGATCTTGAATTCCTTCATCATCTGTCCTTTGATGTGTCTTATTCCCTGAACATCATTTCCTGTTATAATAATGTCATCAACATAGACACACAAATATATTACCTCTGAATTGTTCCTTTTGATGAACAATGAAGTATTTGCTATACTCATCACAAATCCTTGATCTAGGAGATAGGTTGTCAACCTGTAATTCCATGCTCTAGGTGCCTGCTTCAATCCATACAGAGCCTTCTTCAATTTACAAACATGATTTACGTTATTGGGATCTTCATAGCCAGGTGGTTGTGACATGTAGACCTCTTCAGATATCCATCCATTCAAGAATGCATTCTTCACATCCAATTGGTACATGTTCCAATTCTTGGATTCAGCTATACTCACCATAACTCTGATAGTTGGAATCTTGGCCACAGGAGAAAATGTCTCCTCATAATCAATGCCTTGGGTTTGTGCAAAACCCTTGGCTACCAACCTAGCTTTATACCTGTTTATTGTACCATCTGAGTTCCTCTTGAGTTTGTAGATCCATCTGGATCCTATCACCTTCATGGAGTCCTTCTTGGGTACCAAGTCCCAAGTGTCACTCTGCTTGAGAGCCTCCATTTCTTCATCCATTGCTTCCTTCCATTCTGGTTTTGTAATTGCTTCTTCAAATGTACCTGGTTCTTCATTCAAGAGATCCTTTGCAAGATATACAGAGTGCTTGGTTACAAGTGAAGTATCATACCCATACCTAATAGGTTTTTTCTTTTCTCTCTGAGATCTTCTCATAGCTTGAGTTGAGGATTCTGGATTGTCTTCTAGTTGCTTCATCTTCATCTTTCCTTTGGATTTCCAAGCCTTGAACTCTTCAATGTTGATGGTGTCTTCATCATCTGAGCTTGTGTCCTCTTTCTGAATTGGTTCTTGCCTGATAAGTTTTGGAAAGTCTTCTTCCATGTCATAAGGTAGGCTAACTTTCCTGCACTCATTTTCATACCATGAATCATTTTCATCAAAGATGACATCTCTGCTTACCTTGAAGCCTTTGTTTGAGGGGTTATAGAACCTGTATCCCTTCTGATTCAAATCATAACCAATGAAGATACATTTTTCAGCTTTAGGGTCTAGCTTTCCCCTTACCTGTGAGGGAATATGCACATATGCAACACATCCAAAAATTTTGCAATGATCCAGAGATGGTCTCTTACCATGCCAAGCCTCATAGGGTGTCATTCCATTAAGTGTCTTTGATGGCAACCTGTTAATTAAATATGTGGCAGTAGATACACTCTGTGCCCAAAGATAGTTTGGCAATTTCTTTTCATTTAGCATAGACCTAGCTGTCTCTACAATGAGTCTATTCCTTCTTTCAGCTACCCCATTTTGTTCAGGTGAGTACCTTGTAGTAATCTCCCTCTTGATGCCTCTTTCCTGCAAGAAATCTTCAAAGACATTGGAGAAGTATTCTCTACCACCATCTGACCTTAGCCTCTTCAAATGTCTACCTATTTGATTTTCAACTAATGCAAGATACCTTTTGAAACAATTAAATACTTCATCTTTATGTTTCATGAAGTATAAGACCGTCCACCTGCTATAGTCATCAATAAAGGACACATAGTATCTTGATCCAGATATGGATGGCTCCTTGCTAGGTCCCCAAACATCTGTATGCACCAATTCTAGATAATCTTCATGCATAAAACCTTTCTTGGTATAAGGCAACCTGTTTGACTTACCAAATTGACAAGCCCCACACTTGTATATCATGTGTTGCTTGGATACATTAGGTATCCCAAGCACACATTGATCCCTGCTCATTTGTTTTATAGTCCTCTCTCCAATGTGACCTAATCTCTTGTGCCAAATCTCTAATTCTGATAGGGTTTGGTCTTTATAATTGTACAAAGCAATACTTTTAGTGTCTTCAAGTTCAAAGCTAAACAATCTACCTTATTTTTCTCCCTTGGCTATCCTTCTGAATCCATGTCTTGGATCCTCCACATATGCACCATGTTGAGTGAACCTAACCTGTAGACCTTTTTCCACAATCTCACCTACACTCATCAGATTCTTGGTGATTGTTGGAACATACAACACTCTGCTCAATAAATTCTGATTACCATCACTTGTTTTGACATTGCCTACTTTAACAACTGAATGTTTAGTGTCATCACCTGTCTGTACTTGGTGCTTGCCTTTGGGTTCTTCCAAATCAGAGAGTAAGGCAACATTTCCAGCTACATGGTTAGAGCAACCTGAATCAATATAGAATAAGTGATCATCATTGATACCTGATTTAGATGTCATGTTCATGATCAACAAGGAATCATCTTGCTCCTCTGCATAATTGTTGTAATCTTTCCTATTCCTGTATCCACCTTGATAATTGCCATTGTGATTGTAGCTATTGTTGTAATTATTGTTGTAGCCATGGTAGCCTTGAGATTGGTTGAATCTGCCTCTGCCTTGAGAGTATCCTCCTCTTTGGTGACCTCTTCCTCTTTGGTTCTTGTAGTTTTTGTAACATTCATCTGTAGTATGGTTAGACAAGCCACAGATATTGCATGGAGATTGATTGTAGGATCTCCCCCTACCTGACTTACCTCCTCTGCCCCTACCTCTAGATGATCTACCTCTCCCTGCATAGTTTTCTTGGGAGGTAGAGCCTTCTTCATCAACCTTCTTGCTTTTACCTTTATCTTTTACCTTCTTGTCATTATAAAGGGCAGAGGGATTGTTACCTTTTGATTGCTCTCCATTCTTTGTGATCTTTGCTTCATGTGTAAAAAGTTGTCCAATCAGAGTTGTTAGATCAGGTGCTTGGATGTCCATGTATAAGTCCATTGCTGTGGTAAAGCTCTCCCACTTGTCATCTGCCTTTAGTCCATTGATCACTTGTCTGACTATTTGCTCTTCCTCAATTTCTTCTCCAACACTTGCAAGTTGATCTGCAATGTCTTTGACTTTGGTGACAAAATCTGAGACACATTGTTTTGATTGCTTCCTCAGAGTTGTAAACTCAATCCATAGCTGATTCTTTCTGGCCCTTGTGCCTGATGAAAAGTATGCTGACAAGGTTTCCCAAGTCTCTTGGGAAGTCTTACAATTCCTTACATGAGGTAAAAGAAAGTCAGATATAGAGTTTAAGAGATATGACGTTGCCAAAGCATCTTTTGCACACCATTGATTGAGCCTTTCATGTTCATCCTTTGTAGGTAGGCCTCTAGTCTTGAATGAGGTCGATTCCTCATCTCCTGAAATGTATCCATACAAGCTTCTCCCTTGTAGATAGGTCTTCATTCTCAATGACCAAGCCTGGTAATTATTTCTGTCCAATTTGTCAACGAAGGAAGGAAAACCATCACCCATGATTACCTTATTTGCTCTGATACCACTGTTGGATGTGATGGCTGGATGCACTCAGAAGATCAGTTGGTGCTGCAAAACCTGCTTCACACCTGCCCTCTTTTCTCTTCAGATATGCTTAGTAGACTCCTTGAGCTTCCAAATGACACCAAAATATACTATATGTACTTTGGAAAAGGTTTGAGTAATGACTTGATCAAAACAGACTACTTTGTAAATCACAAGACTTGAAAACTTTCTATTTTGGTCTAGATACCTGCTCAATGTTATGCTCAGTGTGACCAGTGTAGTTACAATTAGCAAAATTCCTTCTAGAGATATTCTATTAGCTTAGTAAGCTTCCATTTGCAAGTGGAATGAAAGCAAATGATAAACTACACTCAGAGAAATCACTTTAGCAAAATAAGGTGTACCCCCGATTTTCTAGGAGACTTACAGTCACAGACCAGTGAGCACCCCGACTGAGATTTCTCTGTGATGGTAGATCCAATGGCCTTGAAAATTTGTATGAGTGTAGTAGACTATGAGCTGAATCCAATGCACTTTGAATCATCCAATTTGGTTCATTAGATCTTGAGATATGATCCTTTGAAGTTGACAGAGTTGAAGAGTACACTCAGAGAATAACAGAGATGATCAATATGAGTATATGTATTAAATCTATTGATTGTACATTCCCATTGGCATGTACTGTGATGCTCAATGGTACTCAGAGGTGTAGGCTATAGTGTAGCACTCACACTCTCACTGAATTTGTCAGAAATGCCTCGGGAAGAGTGAAGGACACCCGCGACTTTTGACTTGTAGCTTTTATAGAGATTGAGTAAAATTTTGAATTTCAAATCCATGTCAATCTCCATGAATCATGTACCTAAAAGTGAATGAGATATTCTCTCAATCATTCACCCACTCAATCAATCAAAGTTTCCACGACTTTCTCAGATAGGTGTGATTACATGAGTGGTTAAAGTCATATAGACTTTTACATGAGATAAAAAGTAATAACCAATTAAGCATTGGTTCCTATGGTTCAAATTTCATGTAAATACATCCTTCAAGGGTTCAAACTTTAGCCTTCCAAGGTTCCAATGTTCCAAGCCAATGTGTGTAGGCTTTTTTTGCACCAACAGAACTTGATGAAGATAGACATAAAGTTGAATACTTTGAAGAACCTATGTTAAAAGTGGGAGCTACATCAAAAGCAACGATCAACTCACCAAGGCAAAGATGGTTTATCCCACCAAAGGGAGAAGAACGAGGGCCAAGAAGGGTAAAAGATCCAATCTCAAGGCTTTTCTATGATAGTTATATTGCTAGGCATTTTTCTTTCATGTCTATTGTTATCAAAGTCCATGAACCTTCTACCTATCAAGCTAGCATTGACACAAAGGAGTGACAAGAAGCTATGAGAGAAGAGTACAAAGACCTTGAAGAAAGCAACATGTGGAGTCTAGATCCAAGAAAGAAATGGATGAGGTTAATTTGCAACAAGTGGGTTTACAAAGTGATGAGAAATTTGATGGTTGAATTGCGAGGTACAAAGCAAAGTTTGTGCAAAGGGATTTGCTACATCCTATGGGATTGAGTATAAGTAAAAAATCATCTTAGTGGCAAAGATGACCAAACTTAGGGAAATCGCAGGGGTTGCCACATCTAGCACATGGCCAATATATCAATTGGATGTAAAGAATGAATTTCTTAATGGTGATTTGCAAGAGACATACTACATGAGTCATGACTGAACCATTAGGGTGAAAAGCTTAAATATTTAGATTTTGTTTTAGACTTAGAAAAGAATTGTATTATTTAAAGGAAGCTCCTAGGGAATGGAGTCAAAGGCTTGTGGAGTATTTGTGCACATGTGGATATAAGTTAAGTGATGAGGATCCTTATCTATACCTCAAGAGTGAAGGACGACTAGTTGTCTATGTCTACATATATGTGGATGACTTGATCATAGGAGGAAGTGATAATTATGCATTTGGTAGAAAAAATCAATTCAATTCCATCCCTTACGTCTAGGATCACTTTTAGGTGGAGAAGATTCAAAATCCAAATTCAAATAATGTGTATAAACACACATGATTTTGGTTGTGGGGTAGCAAAGAACTACTGTGATATCAAATTTCATCAAGTTTGATTTAGTAAATCTCGTGATATGGAGTAAAGACTGTGACTATATTTGCACATCTTCTAGATCCTAAAAATTTAGGATGACCGTCCTGACTTGCTAAATTCATTTCTCATTGTATGGTGTAGCTAAATTAATGTTATAAATTCGTTTACTTAGCTACACACTTCAAGAACGAATCTTAAGGCATGAATGGAATAAATTCAAACGAAAAATGGGAAGCTTTAACCACAACCATGGACATGTAAGTTGTCGATTTCAACACTCTCATGGGACAACTATTCACACACGAGGCAAAGCTTATGAAGAATGGTGACAACTAAAACCGTAATCAATCATGTGCTCTCTATAAGATACGAATAAGAAGAAAGATAGAAAAGGCAAAGGTGAGAAGCCTGATGATGAGGCCCAACACCTCTCAAGAAAACTTTGCAGGTAGAGGTAGAGGCTCAAGAGGAAGAGGTAGAGGAGGAACACAAGGCAGGGGGAAGTGCAAGGTTCATCTCCATGTGCCAAATGTGGTCTAACAAATCACATCATTAGGAATTGTTTTGGGAATCCTCGGAACCAAAGAGGAAGATGTTATAATAAAGGAGGTTATGGGAACACAAGAGGTAGATTGCACAACTTCAATGGCTACAATAACAACTACGAAGGAGGATAAAAAATAAGAAGAGACTAGAAAAATTATCCACATGACCAAAGCCAAGAGGATTCACTCCTAATGAACATGGCAATGAAGGAAGGTAAAGAAGACAAACATTATTCTATATAGAGTCACATTGCTCAAATCATGTACCATGGAATGTATCTCTGCTCTTAGATTTGGAGAATCCAAGGAATAGACATGAAGGCAAAACAAGAGATGACAGAAGGCATCTAGTTGCAAAGATAGGTAATGTGAAGACTTTAGATGGTAATATGAACCTATTGAGAAAGGTATAATTGATTTCATATGGGATTGATTGTCCACCTATCTACACTACAAAGGGGGACTCAGTATTTCGAAAGTCCAACTCAGAGGCCAATAGTTCACAACAACCACATCGATCTCAAAGGCTTCTTGATAAGAGATAATGTGAACAAAGCCATTATGTTAATTATGCTCTAATGCACCCAATTCATCAAATTCCAGAGCCATCCAACTACAAATAAGCTCAAGGCCAACTAGAATGGGAAGAAGCTATGAAAGAGGAGCTGGATGCAATAGCAAAGAACAAGGCTTGCACATTACTTCCCAAACAAACCAACCATCAAGTCATAGGAGTCAAGTGGATATACAAATTCAAATACAAGTCTGATGGCACTCTAGATAAATATAAGGCAAGATTAGTCACTAAGGGTTACAAGCAACAACATTGCATAGATTATGAAGAAATGTTTGCCCGGATTGCACAATTCACAACCATCAGAACTATCTTAGCACTCAGTGCTCACTTCAAGTGGCCCATTTATCAATTAGATGTCAAAAGTGCCTTCCTCAATGGTGATCTCCAAGAAGAAGTATATGTTGAACAACCCGAAGGCTTCAAGATCGAAGGCAAAGAAGATAAAGTCTACAAGCTTCACAAGGCACTTTACGGACTTAAGCAAGCTCCTAGGGTCTGGTATGAGAAAATTCACAAGTTTTTTGATGATAAAGGATCTCATCAAAGCAAGGCAGATGCTAACCTCTACATCTATCAAAAAGACTCTTTAGTTTCCATCATCATCCTTTACGTAGATGACTTGATCTTGACAGACTCAAATGAAGAACGCATCCAGTTTATCATCACACAGCTTCATCTTGAGTACTCTATGACAGATCTTGGATTACTACACTACTTCTTGGGTATGGAAGTTTGGCAAACAAAAGAAGGTATATTTCTATCACAGAAGAAGTATTGCTCTGATCTACTTTCCAGATATAACATGGACCAGTGTTGCTTAGTTTCAACACCACTTGATCCAAACATCAAGGTTACACTCGAGGACTCATCATCACTTGTTGATGTGTATACTTATCGACAGCTTGTTGGCTCATTACTCTATCTTGCCAACACTAGACCAGATATTGCTAATGCAGTTGGTATACTCAGTCAATTTTCACATGAGCCTCGTTAGACTCATTGGGATGCTACTCAGAGACTACTTCGATACCTTGCCCTCACCTGACACCATGGTCTTTGGTATAGAGGGGGAATCGAACTCACCGAATATTCAGATTCAGATTGGGCTAGTGATCTTGATTCTCGACGGTCTACTTCTGGGTATATATTCTTTCTTGGCTCAATAGCTATCTCTTAGGCAAGTAAGAGAGGCTGAGTACCGAGCATCGACCTTTGCAACATGTGAGGCCATCTGCCTTCCACGTTTATTATCTGACATTGGTGTTTTGCACAATGCTCCGACATGCATTTGCACGGATAGTTAGTGAGCCTTGGCCATCGCCAAGAATCCAGTTTTCCATGCTCGGACCAAGCATTTCGAGATCCACTACCACTTCATCCACGAGAAGATTGTATCCGAGGAGATTTCTCTGGAACAGTGAACCTCTCAGGAGAACCTGGTGGACATGTTCACAAAGGCTTTACCTCCAGTACCACTTCAGTGCTTGGTAGACCTTTGTAGCATTCAGTCGCTCCAAAATGGAGCTGCAGAGGGGGTGTTGATGACATGATCACTCCTACATCATTTACGTTTGTATCCACTTGAGCACATCTCCATTTTGTATCTAGGAGACACTCTATTTCCTGTTTATTTCCATTTGTATTTGTATTTGGGTACTTTGCCATGTGCTTCTACCAGTTGTATTCATTCTCCTTTTAGGAGACTTATCCCACATATGATGTAATTCTGAGAGCCCCTACCAAATCTATATAAGGAGGGCCTCTCCCCTCATTTGTACTTGGTTAGAAGCTTGAGGAGCCTACTCCATGCTCTTGGCAAGCTCATTTCTAATCCACATGAGTTTACCCATTTCATGGTCTACGCACTTTGAGTCTCAGACACTCTTTGTTTTGTGAGTACACTCTTCTTTTCATTTTGCTTCCTCGTGTGTACTCTCTACATATGTATGTACATGTATGTATATGTATATGTATGTATGTATGTATGTATGTGTATTTATGTATGTATGTATGTATGTATGTATGTATGTATGTATGTATGTATGTATGCATGTATGTTTGTATTTAAGTATCATGTGTATATGTATGTATGTATCATCTATGTATGTATGTATGTGTGAATGTATCATGTATCTATTGATGGCCATTGAAGTGACTGAATCTCAATTCGTATTTCTTGTAGAAAACATAGATATTGATTTTAAATTTGGTAAATTCTATTTTCATAAAGGATAGATACTTGTATTTATAAGTCTAGAGTTATATACCCGAGAAAATGTAATTGTGGCCATATAGGTAGATAGGGAAGATTTAAGACATACCTAAACACTTACAAATGGATTACCATGAAAGAGAGTAGAGGGTATTGCAATAGAAGTATCACATCTATTCTAGCGTGGACATGCTATTGTAAATATCACTTCCATAAGGAATTTGAATGCCATTATGATGAAATGGGTCTCAACATTTTTCTTGATTCTTAAATGCATTATGTATTTGTTACATAAAGTTTTTCTAATATTTGATTAACAATGTATAGAAACGTCTAGTTTGAACTAGAGAAAAAGCTACACTTTATTCCTAGTTTTCCAACCCTTTCTATTGTAAGTACTTACATATGAATATGATTATAGTACATTCATTTAATATACAATGAAATACTTTTAAGTCTCGAAGATGAGAACAAGATAGTTGTTCTATACTTTTTGAGCACTTTTGTTCTCTTTTATCCGATTTTGGAACATCCTCAATTGACCTTGGTAGTTTCATTTGTCTTTCTCAAATTAACTATGTTTTCTACCATCTAGAATCTTCACATTTGAAATGGAAGAAACAACCAAAAATATAGCTCTATTCAACTTCGGTTCATGAACCCTAAGTGAGATAGACATGTGGCATCAGAGACTTGATCATTTGAATGAAAGAAATTTGAAGGATACATGCAAAGATTAAAGTGTTCTAGAGCTCCCAAACATCTCAAAGCAATACATGATCAATAGGTTTGATGCTTTTCCGATTGTGAAGGCACAAAGGCAACCTTTCAACCACAAGCGATACATCTCGAACAATCTCTTAGACTTAGTACACACAAATGTGCGGCATCAAGTTAAGAACCTCCATTAGCATGCTCAAGGTATTATGTGTCTTTTGTTGATGGAAAATTATATTGTTTATAAAAAAAATGAGTGAAGTGTTTGATTGCTTCAAGAGATATCTAGCACAAGTAAAACTATAGAGGTAGAGCATTAAAGAAGCTGAGATTTGTGCAAGGGGAGAATACTTCTCCAACGATTTTGAGAAGCACTTGTAGGATAAAGGCATCAAAAGATAATTCACCACTTTGTACTCTCCTCAACAAAATGGTATTGCAGAAAGGAGGAATAACTCCGTAGTTGGATTAGCAAGGATTATGTTTGAACAAAAAAAGCTACCACATTATCTTTGTGCATAATTTAAACCTACTACACTATATCTTATCAATAGACTTGCATCCAAATCTCATCAAGGTATGACTCCTTCTGAAGCTCGGAATGTTAGAAAACCAAGTCTAGGTTATTGAAAAGTTTCTCGTTGTTTAGCATATGTACATGTACATGTACAAACGAGAGGGAAATTGGATGAAAGGGCAATAAAGGTTGTGCTCATTGCCAATGACTCAATATAAATTGGCTATAGGTTCTACAATCAAAACACAAATAAATTCAGAACAATCAAGGATGTTGTTTTTGAAGAACATATTTCAATGGAATGATGATGATAAACAGAAGGGAAAACTACACTATGATCTTGATTCATATTTTTATCAAATGGATAGCAAGAATGATGAGCATGTTCAAGAATCTAGAAGTTAATCAAAAGCTGAATAAGATGAGAAGGAAAGATACTAGAAGCTCTGGAAATTAGGAGGGAAGGGAAAAATGCAAGAATGTGGAGAACACTCCAAACATACTCCTAGAAGATCTGCAAGGGAAAGAAGGAAACCTCAAAGGTATGGTTAGGACTCTTCTTTTGTAACCAAAAATACCATCTATTTGGCCAAAGAACTAGTTCTAGAGGAACCCTCAACTTATGAAGAAGCCAAAGGTAACCCTAATTGGGAGAAATCAATTAAATAGGAAATAAAAGCTCTAAGGGAAATGGACAAATGGGAGTTAGTTGCATTGAAAACCAATAAGAAGGTAATAAGTTGAAGATGGGCGTATAAATTGAAAAGATATTCAGATGGATCCATTTATAGGTATGAAGCGAGATTGGTTGCTTGGGGATGTGCTGAAACATAACTATATACTATGAGGAAACCTTTTCACCTACATCAAAGATGCCAACCAAGTCCTTTCTTAGTGTTGTAGCTCCAAGGAATTGGAAGCTACTTCCACTTGATGTGAAGAATGATTTCCTTAATGGTGGTATTAGGAAGGAGGAATATATGTCACAACCCCTAAGGTTTGAAAATCCTAATTATTCTACGTATGTATGTAAGATTAAAAATAGATTTGTATGGTTTAAAATAATCCCCTAGAGCTTGGAACTATAGATTGGTGACTTATTTACAAGATCAAGGATTCAAATTAAGCAATGAAATTCTCTCATTCTTCATCAAGAATGTTCATAATGAAGCTATCTATTTATGTGTTTATGTAGATGGCATAATTATGACATGTGATCATGTGAATGGAATAGAAAGGATAAGAAAGCATACGCAAGAGCAATTTAAGATCACTGATCTTGGAGAATTTAAATGCTTCTTAGGTATGTTGTTCATCTTTGCATATTAAGAATTTTACTTGAGTCGATGAAGGTATATTTAGGATCTTCTTCTCAAATTCTATATACATAATGCAAAGCCTATAGGAACACCCATGGAGATGAATCATAAACGTTTTGTTTATGAAGGTGAATAGATTGAAGACATAGAAGAGTATCAAATTCGTGTAGGTAGTCTCATCTATGCTACACATGCAAGGGTACACATTTTATATAGTGTAGGAGTGCTAAGTGAGTTCATGCACTCTCCAAGAAATCCACACATGGATTTAGCTAAGAGAGTAATCAAG
The DNA here is from genome assembly GCA_020310875.1 of Ceratopteris richardii. Classification (NCBI taxonomy): domain Eukaryota; kingdom Viridiplantae; phylum Streptophyta; class Polypodiopsida; order Polypodiales; family Pteridaceae; genus Ceratopteris; species Ceratopteris richardii. The sequence continues at coordinate 25,008,749 of CM035432.1, read as the reverse complement.
TATCCCAAAGTCACTATTAATGAAGATATATTCTTCTCTTGTAAATAAGATTTGGATCTCAAATTTTATTGAGATGTAGATTGGGTAGGATCTAAGGATGATAAGATAAGTATATCAATATTTCTAAATTTTTGAGGATCAAAGCTTGTGTCTTGGATTTCCAAGAATCAAAATCTTATTGCATTATCCTTAAATGAAGAAAAATACAAAGGTTGGACCATAGAAACTCAAGAAGCTATCTCGTGAAATGAGCTATATGCAGACTTAGGACTTGTGAGTTCTAAGGCCAACATATTTGAAGACAACATAAGTTCAATGCAATGAATAGTAAACCCTGCATACTATGCAAGAACCAAATATATAGAGGTTCATTATTGCTTTATCAGGTAGAAGCTCTTAGCAAAACAAATTGATGTTTCGTTTCTTCCAACAAATAAACAAATGCCAAATATGATGCCCAAAGCTCTAGATGGAGATAAATTTGTAGGTTCAAAGCAATTGTGGGGATTTATATCATTAAATATTGAAGGCTAAAAAATTTGTGGCTTGATGAGTAGCTATTAGGTCAACAAGCTCTCAACATGCTTTAAAAGACAAAGTCTATCAAAGATCAAAGTCACATTCACTTCTTGGAGAAACCTTAATCTTGTGGGTGATCATATGCTTTCTCTTATAAATCCTTTGTATACTCATTATATTATTACATTATGGTGTATCATAGTTTTCTAGAACCTTCATTAAGGATTTAAGAGGATCCAAAATCCACGAGTTGTGTGGTTAAGATCATTACCAAATATTCTCAATGACGTTTTGATTAGGTTCCTCATTTTCCTTGATTGTACAAAAAGAGAGTTCATCACATCTTACTCTATTTTGCATGGATTAGAAGCTCCAACATAAACCGAAGAATCATGGAAACTCATGAGGAAATTTCTCGGGGTGTATGTAAATACTCTACATACTTTTATATAATGAGAAGTGAATTCAAGTTAGTTTGTTCTACTCTTTGTCCATTGTGCATTTCTCTGCATCATCTTCTCCAAAGTTAGCACATTGGCACAGGATGGTTCTCACTCCTAAGACATCCAATGCTTATGATTAAGGATGTATTCCAAAGGTTTTTGTATACAAACTATGTGTATGAAATTATTTATCATGAGTGAAAAAGAGGATAGAGAAACTCAATAATTCTTTCGTGGTTGATCCAATTCTTTTTGTGGTTTTGATTTCAAGTTCGATTCATTATTGCATGATGGAAATTGAAGCGGACACCTTACATATGCCATGATACATGGTTATATTTTCAATAGAAGTTATGTGCAATAATTAATCTTAATATGAACTCCAACACTTATGTGTATGCTATATATTTACATTTAATCTATGTGATTTTGTTTCATGCAATAAAAATGGTTGGTTTAAAATAATAGTTGAATATGGTAATGCTTCGTGATTATGTTGTATGGGATGTAGTGGTCTTTTAGCATATTTGTGAGTAAATGTCTTATTAAAACATAAATCAATAATTTTTTTCATTTGTTTCAATGGGGTGTATAGAGTGTGCTCGTCCACATATGAAGGATGCAATTAAATATGAAACTTATTTTTATATGACAATTTGAGTGAGATCTTGTTTGATCCACCTGATGATTTTGTGAGTTATATATATATATATATATATATATATATATATATATATATATATATATATATATATATATATATAAATATATATAAATATATATATATATATATATATATATATATATATATATATATATATATATATGTATGTATGTATGTATGTATGTATATATATATATATATATATATATATATATATATATATATATATATATATATATATATATATATATATATATGTGTGTGTGTGTGTGTGTGTGTATGTATGTATGTATGTATGTGCGTGTATGTATTTATGTAGGTATATGTGTGTATTCTATGGTTTTATTTCAAGATTTTGATAATTCTAGATTGTTATTTTACTTTATGTTTTGGAATTTCAAGGGTTGAGATTTAGTAACGGCCTTTTTGGAAATTTTTTTCTGTAAGTCATTAGTTATAGTATTCATATATTTTATTCTATATCCATTCTTGTGTATGTATGTATGTATATATGTATTCATGCATGTTCCTATGAATGTATATTTCTATCCATGTACGTATGCATTTTATGTATACACATATGCATGTATGTTTGTGTAGGCATGTATGTATGTGTCTATGTCGTATGCATATGTATCTTTTTTTGTATATGTATTTTGCGTCCTTATGTACGTATGTATGTATCTAGGTATGTATGCATGTATTATAGATGTAAATATGTATGCATACATGTTCATATGAATTTATGTATTTTTCTATCTATGTATATATGTATATAGGTATGCATACATGTTCATAGGTATGTATGTATGTATGTATGTATGTATGTATGTACATACATACGTACATACGTATGTATGTGTATGTATGTATGTATGTATGTATGTATGTATGTATGTATGTATGTATGTATTTATGTATGTATGTATGTATGCATGTATACATGAGTGTATGTTTGTGTATATATGTATGTATGCTTATGTATATATGTATGTATGTATGTATGCATGTATATATTGATGGATTTCTTTTTGTATGTATGTATGTTTATGTATGTATGTATTTATGTATGAATGCATGTATGTATATATATATATATATATATATATATATATATATATATATATATATATATATATATATATATATATATATATATATATATATATATATATATATATATATATATATATATATATATATGTATGTTTATGTGTATGGATGTATTTATGTGTCTTCGTGTGTGTAGGTATGTATGTTTGTGTATATATGTATGTGTGCATTTTTGCAAATTTATATATGTATGTATGCATACATGTTTATGCATGTGTGGATGTAATTTTTCTATGTATGTATGCATGGTTCTGTTTTAATGTGTGTATGTTTATATCCATGTAGGAATGTTTGTATGTCTATATGTTTGTATGGATCTATGCTTTAGTATAGATTTATGTATGTATGGTTTGTTGGTATATTTCGGTAATGATGTGTTTGAAGAAACTTTGGGTCACTCGAGCACATTTTTACCTCTTTAGGAGGTTTTTTTCCTCGATAGAGGTTTTTCTCCTCCGCTTGTTTATAGGCCTTTGATCATAACGGATCTCTTATCTTTTTACATTCAGTCGGTCATTCATTCAATGTTGTATTGTGCTCCAAGCCTCTTCTTCTTCCTTGTGTTGTTCACGTACTTCCAGAGACCTCAAAATCCTACAATTTGTATCTTACCAAGGCGGTGCTTCATGTAGGGTAACATCCCTCTTGTTACAACTCAAAATCACATGAAAATTTGTGAACATACTTTGGACGATTAGGAGCTCAAAAAAGCTTCACATTATCGCATCCAAAATTTGATATGAGCTCATTTCTACCTCAGAAGTCATACCTAGGTAGGAAATCTCATAATGTTATGCCAAATAGATATATAGGTTTTGATTTGCGAGTACAAGTGCTTGGAAGTGTACTATAGGTTTAGTAGAGCTTCATAATTGTGTTCAACTTTTTGAGATACAATCCTTTTTCTACATCAAGGTATTTAGTTAGTGGCCATGGCTGAAAGCAATGATGTATTCTATATGTTGGTTGTTGAGGACAAGTTGAATGGTACTAATTACTTATTATGGGCATATATGATGCATCATGTATTGGTAGCATAAGGGTTGTGGAATATTGTGTAGGGGTATTGTAAAAGGCCCTAATGCAGATGGTGTTGAAGATGATGATCTTCAGATTCCTATTCGTGTTGTGCTTCCTTTTGCACCTACTTTAAAGAAACCTCAATGGGATGGAAGAGATGCATATGCACATGCACCGATAGCTTTGTCTAGCAAACATGCCATTATTGCTCATACTTCCTCTTGCAAAATAGCAAAGATTGCTTGAGATACACTTACCACTTCGTGCTAGGCAAGAAATGAGGATCATGTTGATTACCTTTGAAAAGAGTTGGAGAGTGAGCATATGAATGAAGGGGATTCTGTGGGAAGTATTTTCACAAAGATCAAATATTTGGAGGAGTTGATCTCTACTAATGAAGTCTTGCTAGATACTTCACTTGTGCTCATTCTTCTCAATGGTCCTCAAGATATATTAACGTTTTGCTTCTATCTTAGATTCATGATAAAAGGCAATCCAAGTGCCTTAACATATGACGAGTTAATCTCTGTTTTGAAGCATGAAGTTTAGTCTAGATAGAACATGTCCATTATGCATGTTCTAGAACAAGTTTTCTTAGGTACTCTAAAACCATAAAGTTGAATGAAGTTGATCTACTAGCAACATAAATCTTATAATGCTGCATAGTCCAAGAAGGAAGACAAAGATGAGAACAGAATGGAAAAGCAAAGACATTTTGCAAATAGTGTAAAGCAAATGATCATGTCATAAAGATTTTTCCAAAGTTGGCTGCAAAAGAGGCAAAGAAGAAAGAGGTTAGAATAGTTGTTGTAGAGGCTTCTACACCAGAAAACAAGTCTACTAATCCTGTGGATAATGAAGGAATGGTTGTTTACTACTCTTTGCGGCTATGATCCATCTTATCATGAACAATATATGTCTATAGTAGACCCAAGTCTTTGGTACTTCCATAATGAGGAAAACAAACATATTACCTCACATCACAATTTCTAGCACTCACTTGAGCATGCCCCTTTAGGGAATACTATCATATGCATCAACTCCTATTATCATGTAATGGGAGTTGATAAGATAATTGTGACTACTCTATGGTAGTTATTTTACATTGTCAAATGCTTTGTATGTACTAGGGATCAAGGAAAATCTGCTATGAATTTCAACACTAGCCAAGACTAGCTTGGTTGTCAAATTTTTTTATTATAGATATGTAGTCCATGATCTCTCAAATGATGATGTTAGTATTTCTTATGGAATCTTATGTTGTGGGCTATATAAGCTCATGGACTATGCAAGATATGAGAATGATTCAGCACGTGCAGCTCAAGATTCGCAAGCTATCTCAAATGCAAAGCTTTGACATGTACACTTTTTTATATTGAATTATGCTCATTCGCTACACTTATAGAAATCTAAAATGGTTTTGTTACGCCTAAGCTTGAGGCACCTTGTGAACATGTCTGTGAAAGCTACATTTTGGGAAAAATGTGGCTTTATTTCTTCCCTAAAGATGATTCACTAAGAGCTACTCATAAATTGTTTGTTCATGGTGATGTTTATGGTCTTATGCAGAAACCTTAGTTTGGGAACTTTCTTTATTTCATGACTTTTATTGATGATTTTTCGAGGCATGCATGGTTGTATCCATTGAAATAAAAATCCAAAGTATCCATTTGATGATTTTTAGCCATGGTTGTATCCATGGCTAAAAATCTATGAGCATGTAAATTGGACACCCTCCTATCTGATCAAGGGGGAGGGATGAATGTGTTGTGCTTTTAATGCATCTCTAGCTGAGTGTGGGATAAAGCATCAATGTATATCTCCTATATATGCCTCAAAAAAATGGAGTTGTAGAAAGAAAGAACATGTCTCTCATGGAGATGGGGAGGTTTATGGTCAAAATTCAAGCTTTACCACATAGCGTCTAGCTTGAGGTTGTTATGTGTCCAACATATATAATTAACAAGTGTCCCATCTCTCACATGAGTAGGTTTATGCATTGCCTAGCTTTCTAGCATTTGCAGGCAATTAAGTTCGTCTTTCCCTACTTCCTGGTACCCGACTACTTGGATTGTTTTATCCCAACGGATTGTTATAACACTCATGTGTCCACTAGTGATTTTTTCTTCATGCTTGGTAGCTCATGCATATGGTGGTTGAGTAAGAAGCAGCCTACTATGGTCCCTTCCAGTTGTGAGACTAAGTAGAGGGAAGCTTTCACTATGAGTATTGAGTATGTGTCTTTTGTTGAGATACGTTTTGACTGATTTGGGTGTTAGTTAGCCTTTTGACACCACCATCTTCACAAAGAGTCACATTGCATTGGCCTTTGTGAGGAACCTTGTGCTCAATGCTTACAGAAAGCACATTGAGGTGCATTATCATATGTCGAGGAGAGGTTCTCGGTTGGAGAGATCAATTTGGCATATGTGCCCACAAAGGATAACATTGAAGACCTTTTCACAAAATCTATGCCTATGGAGACGTTGGAAGCTTTTTGCAAAGATGTGGTCTTACTTCCTTTTATGTATTGATCGCTTTCCACATAGTTTGGCACTTCCTTATATGTGCTAGCTCCTTATTCATTGCATCACTCCCATAGGGATTTGTTGATATATTACAGAAGTGATGTGTTTGAACACACTTAGGATCAATCGGGCACTTTTTTCCTCTTTGGGAGGTCTTTTTTTCCAACCTTCTATTTATGGTAACACTAACGGGTCATTTGTTCATTTACTTGGTAATTCATTCAGTTATGTGTTGTGCTTCAAGCTTCTTCTTCTTCTTCTTCTTCTTCTTCTTCTTCTTCTTCCTTGTGCTATTTGTGCGTTCGCAAACCTCAAACTCCATCATGCACACACACACACACACACACACACACACACACATATATATATATATATATATATATATATATATATATATATATATATATATATATATATATATATATATATATATATATATATATATTTTGTATATGCATGTATGTATATTAATTTGTTCATGTGTGTACATGATGTTTCTGTGTGTAATTCTATACATATGTATAGATTAGAGAAAATTTAGAATGCACTTATGCTAGTGGGCCATAATCCTCCATAAGGTAACTTTTATGGGAAGCTAAAAGTGAGAGAACCAGTGTTAGAAAACGCGACAAAAAAAGAGAGAGAGAGAGAGAGAGAGGAGAGAGAGAGAGAGGGAGGGAGGATAAAGTGAGAGATATTGTGATGTTTCGTTGTTTTTGTCGCTCTTCGGTCAGAGACACTTAAAGTAGCGGGAAAAGGGCAGTTTGTTTATTGCTCATCATGCAAATCATGTAAACAACATACTTTCAAATATTAGGAAGCATCATTTAACTGATGTTGCAACACGTAAGAAACATTGCACCGCTCAAGTGACATTGTGCTGCTTAACCGATGAGCGTCTTGCTTTGGCATGAGATTTTGAAACCATCTTGTAAACAATAGATTATGTTAGGTCTGAATATGTATGCCATGATCTTGTGTGGATCATGTGAGAATGATTTAGAAAACGATAGAGAGATTAAGAGAAAGAGAGAGGTGTAGTAGCATGTGTATATAAAGGTGTTCATGCTAACGTAGATAATAAGATGGAGAATGAAAGTTTTCTTTGTGTGAGCACATTCTTAGTTTTCAGCATAAGTTTGAGCAACTCTTTACAGGCACAATGTTTGGTCCTTTCTCAATCACCATCCTTATCCGTTGATACTTTGGACACATACTCTTACGGGGGGCACATGGAGCCCTGACGACCGAAAGTTCGGCCTTATTTGCACTTTTTTCCAACACGGCAAGGCCAAAGAGGTGACGTGTGATAAATAAGAAAATTGGATTTCATCATACATTTTCCCTCATGTTGTCATTTTCAATTGCATTATAATTTACATGAACATAGTATCCTCACATGCATGTGTTGCGCTACTATGTTCATGGATTCATATACAGTGCCAGCACACAATCTCATCCCACTACCTTATTTCATAAGTTTTAAGATATCTTAGTTCTAAGATATCTGAATAGTACATACACACAAAGACATAAAAAACATGTAACATATATCTGAATAATAACACATACACAAACATATCAGAGCATATAGTGAAATATATCAGAGCATATAGTGAAATATGTTGTGAGTGATGATTGGATGCACTCAGGAAATCAGTTGGTGGTGCAAAACCTGCCTCACACCTGCCCTCCTTTGACTCCAGATATGCTTAGTAGACTCCTTGAGCTTCCAAATGACACCAAAATATGCTATATGTACTTTGGAAAAGGGTTGAGTAATGACTTGATCAAAACAGACTACTTTGTAAATCACAAGACTTGAAAACTTTCTATTTTGGTCTTGATACCTGCTCAGTGTTATGCTCAGTGTGACCAGTGTAGTTACAATTAGCAAAATTCCTTCTAGAGATATTCTATTAGCTTAGTAAGCTTCCATTTAGAAGTGGAATGAAAGGAAATGATAAACTACACTCAGAGAAATCACTTTAGCAAAATAAGGTGTACCCCCGATTTTTTAGGAGACTTACAGTCACAGACCAGTGTGCATCCCGACTAAGATTTCTCTGTGATGGTTGATCCAATGGCCTTGACACTTTGTAGGTGTATAGTAGACTTTGAGCTGAATCCAATGCACTTTAAATCATCCAATTTGGTTCAGTAGATCTTGAGATATGCCTTGTTGAAGTTGACAGAGTTGAAGAGTACACTCAGAGAATAACAGAGATGATCAATATGAGTATATGTATAAAATCTATTGATTGTACATTCCCATTGGCATGATATGTAATGTCCAATGGTACTCAGAGGTGTAGGCTATGGTGTAGCTCACATACACTCAATGATCCACTCAGAAATGCCTCGGGAAGAGTGTCACTCCCGCGACTTTTCCTTGTACTTTTTATAGGAGTTGAATGAGATTTTAAATTTCAAATTCTAAGTTAATCTCCTAGAATCATGTACCTAAAAGTGAATGAGATATTCTCTCAATCATTCATCTACTTTTCCACGACTTCCTCAAGTAGGTGAGTTTACAAGAGTGACTAAAGTCATATAGACTTTTACATAGGATAAAAGGTAATAACCAATAAGCATTGGTTCCTATGATCATTGTTCCATGTAGATATATCCTTCAAGGGTTCAAGCTTCATGTGTGGCCTTCAAGTTTGATAACCAAGCCAAGTCTTCCAAGGCTCCAATGTTCCAAGCCAATGTGTGAAGGCTTGATATGCACCAACAGCTCCCCCTCAAGCCAAACACTTTGGCTCAAGTCTTCATCTTCTTCATCTTTAGTCTTCAATTATTTCCTGCAATCCAATCATGGATTTAAATCTGCATAGCTTGCTTCCATCCAGAGCTTTAGTAAGCAAATCTGCACATTGCATATTAGTAGACACATATGATAATTGAATATCTTTGCTAAGTAATTTCTCCCTCACATAGTGGTAGTAAGGCCTATTCAAGAAATCTGGGAATTATTCAAGCCCTATTTGTACTACTTACAATGTTAAATTCTTAAGTGTGAGCCCAACCTTGATGCCCCATTTATAATAAAATTATCCTCAATATTAAAGTGCCAATTTGATATACTCCAATCAAGAGATAATAACATGTTGTAATTTGTGAATGAGTCGAAAACTAAAACATTGGGACACAAAGAGTTGTCTCAAAATCTAGTGTAATTCCCATTTTTCCTGAATAGGCCTTTAGTGAACCTCTATGTGTTTGGTTCTGGCATGATAAATTGGATTAGCTGCAAGGTGAAGAAAATTTGTGTTATCACCAAATATGATTGGTGGCCTTGTGTATAGGCCCAATTCTGAATATAAAAGCTTCAACCATATGGCTTCTTGAGTGGCATTTGCTAGCCCTCTATACTCTGCCTCAGTAGATGATACAGCTACTGTGGGTTGTTTCTTGGATGACCAAGAAATTGGTTTATCACCTGCAAAACATATGTAACCAGATGTGCTTCTCCTGTCATCCTTGCAACCTGCCCAATCTGCATCTGAATATACCTTAATATCAATGTCTGATGAATAAGGAAAGTACAAACCATGATTTTGTGTTCCCTTTAGGTACTTTACTATCTTCTTTGCTGCCTCTAAATGAGGTACTCTTGGTTTGTGCATAAATTGGCTAAGTACACTAACACGATATGATATATCAATCCTGGTTAAGGTAGCATAATTAAGACTACCTACCAAACTTTGGTAACCTGTAACATCTTGGAGTTCTTCTCCTTCATGAGCACTGAGTTTATGATTGACCTCCATAGGAGTGCTTGAGACTTTAGCTTCCTGCAAATTAAACTTCTTGACCATGTCCTGAATATACTTCTTCTGAGTAATAAAGATACCTGAATTTGTGTAGACCAATTCAAGTCCTAGGAAGTACTTCAATAATCCAAGATCATTAATCTTGAATTCCTTCATCATCTGTCCTTTGATGTGTCTAATTCCCTGAACATCATTTCCTGTAATAATGATGTCATCAACATAGACACACAAGTATATTACCTCTGAATTGTTCCTTTTTATAAACAATGAGTATCTGCTTTACTCATCACAAATCCTTGGTCTAGGAGATAGGTTGTCAACCTGTAATTCCATGCTCTAGGTGCCTGCTTCAATCCATACAGAGCCTTCTTCAATTTACAAACATGATTTACCTTATTGGGATCTTCATAGCCAGGTGGTTGTGACATGTAGACTTCTTCAGATATCCATCCATTCAAGAATGCATTCTTCACATCCAATTGGTACATGTTCCAATTCTTGGATGCAGCTACACTCACCATAACTCTGATTGTTGGCATCTTGGCCACAGGAGAAAATGTCTCCTCATAATCAATGCCTTGGGTTTGTGCAAAACCCTTGGCTACCAACCTAGCTTTATACCTGTTTATTGTACCATCTGAGTTCCTTTTGAGTTTGTAGATCCATCTGGATCCTATCACTTTCATGGACTCTTTCTTGGGTACCAAGTCCCAAGTATCACTCTCTTTGAGAGCCTCCATTTCTTCATCCATTGCTTCCTTCCATTCTGGTTTAGTAATTGCTTCTTCAAATGTACCTGGTTCTTCATTCAAGAGATCCGTTGCAAGATATATAGAGTGCTTAGTTACAAGTGAAGTATCATACTCATACCTAATAGGTTTTTTCTTTTCTCTCTGAGATCTCCTCATAGCTTGATTTGAGGATTCTGGATTATCTTCTAGTTGCTTCATCTTCATCTTCCCTTTGGATTTCCATGCCTTGAACTCTTCAATGTTGATGGTGTCTTCATCATCTGAGCTTGTGTCCTCTTTCTGAATTGATTCTTCCTTGATAAGCTTGGGAAAGTCTTCTTCCATGTCATAAGGTAGGCTAACTTTCCTGCACTCATAATCATACCATGAGTCATTCTCATCAAAGATGACATCTCTGCTTACCTTGAAGCCTTTGTTTGAGGGATTGTAAAATCTGTATCCTTTCTGATTCAAATCATAACCAATGAAGATACATTTTTCAGCTTTAGGGTCTAGCTTTCCCCTTACCTGTGAGGGAATATGCACATATGCAACACACCCAAAGATTTTGCAATGATCCAGAGATGGTCTCTTACCATGCCAAGCCTCATAGGGTGTCATTCCATCAAGTGTCTTTGATGGCAACCTGTTAATTAAATATGTGGCAGTAGATACACTCTCTGCCCAAAGATAATTTGGCAATTTCTTTTCATTTAGCATAGACCTAGCTGTTTCTACAATGAGTCTATTCCTCCTTTCAGCTACCCCATTTTGTTCAGGTGAGTACCTTGTAGTGATCTCCCTCTTTATGCCTCTTTCCTGCAAGAAATCTTCAAAGTCATTGGAGAAGTATTCTCCACCACCATCTGACCTTAGCTTCTTCAAATGTCTACCTGTTTGATTTTCAACTAGTGCAAGAGATTTTTTGAAACAATTAAATACTTCATCTTTATGTTTCATGTAGTATAAGACAGTCCACCTGCTATAGTCATCAATGAAGGACACATAGTACCTTGATCCAGATATGGATGGCTCCTTGCTAGGTCCCCAAACATCTGTATGTACCAATTCCAGATAATCTTCATGCATAAAACCTTTATTGGTATAGGGCAATCTGTGTGACTTACCAAATTGACAAGCTCCACACTTGTATATCATGTGTTGCTTGGATACATTAGGTATCCCAAGCACACATTGATCCCTGCTCATTTGTTTTATGGTCCTCTCTCCAATGTGACCTAATCTCTTGTGCCAAATCTCCAATTCTGATAGGGTTTGGTCTTTATAGTTGTACAAAGCAATATTCTTAGTGTCTTCAAGTTCAAAGGTAAACAATCTACCTGATTTTTCTCCCTTGGCTATCCTTCTGAATCCATGTCTTGGATCCTCCACATATGCACCATGTTGAGTGAACCTGACCTGTAGACCTTTTTCCACAATATGACCTACACTCATTAGGTTCTTGGTGATTGTTGGAACATACAATACTCTGCTCAATAAATTCTGATTACCATCACTAGTTTTGACATTGCCTACTTTAACAACTGAATGCTTAGTGTCATCACCTGTCTGCACTTGATGCTTGCCTTTGGGTTCTTCCAGATCAGAAAGTAATGCAACATTTCTAGCTACATGATTAGCGCAACCTGAATCAATATAGAACAAGTGGTCATCATTGATACCTGACTTAGATGTCATATTCATTATCAACAAGGAATCATCTTGCTCCTCTGCATAATTGTTGTAATCCTTCCTATTTCTGTATCCACCTTGATAGTTGCCATTGTGATTGTAGTTGTTGTTATAATTATTGTTGTAGCCATGGTAGCTTTGAGATTGGTTGAACCTGCCTCTACCTTGAGAGTATCCTCCTCTTTGGTGACCTCTTCCTCTTTGGTTCTTGTAGTTTTTGTAGCATTCATCCGTAGTATGGTTAGACAAGCCACAAATATTGCATGGAGATTGGTTGTAGGGTCTCCCCCTACCTGACTTAGCTCCTCTGCCTCTTCCTCTAGTAGATCTACCTCTCCCTGCATAGTTTGCTTGGGAGGTAGAGCCTTCTTCATCAACCTTCTTGCTTTTACCTTTATCTTTTACCTTCTTATCAGTATAAAGGGCAGAGGGATTGTTACCTTTTGATTGCTCTCCATTCTTTGTGATCTTTGCTTCATGTGTAAAGAGTTGTCCAATCAGAGTTGTTAGATCAGGTGCTTGGATGTCCATGTATAAGTCCATTGCTGTGGTAAAGCTCTCCCATTTGTCATCTGCCTTTAGTCCATTGATCACTTGTCTGACTATTTGCTCTTCCTCAATTTCTTCTCCAACACTTGCAAGTTGATCTGCAATATCTTTGACTTTGGTGACAAAATCTGAGACACATTGTTTTGATTGCTTCCTAAGAGTTGTAAACTCAATCCATAGCTGATTCTTTCTGGCCCTTGTGCTTGATGAAAAATAAGTTGACAAGGTTTTCCAAGTCTCTTGGGAAGTTTTGCAATTCCTTATATGTGGTAGAAGGAAATCAGAAATAGAGTTTAGAAGATATGACCTTGCCAAAGCATCTTTTGCACACCATTGATTTAGTCTCTCATGCTCTTCCTTGGTGGGTAGGCCTCTAGCTTTGAATGAGGGCAATTCCTCATCTCCTGATATGAATCCATACAAGCTCCTTCCTTGTAGATAGGTCTTCATTCTTAGAGACCAAGCTTGGTAGTTGTTCCTGTCTAATTTGTCAATGAAGGAAGGGAAACCATCACCCATGATTACCTTATATGCTCTGATACCACTGTTGTGAGTGATGATTGGATGCACTCAGGAAATCAGTTGGTGCTGCAAAACCTGCTTCACACCTGCCCTCCTTTGACTCCAGATATGCTTAGTAGACTCCTTGAGCTTCCAAATGACACCAAAATATGATATATGTACTTTGGAAAAGGGTTGAGTAATGACTTGATCAAAACAGACTACTTTGTAAATCACAAGACTTGAAAACTTTCTATTTTGGTCTTGATACCTGCTCAGTGTTATGCTCAGTGTGACTAGTGTAGTTACAATTAGCAAAATTCCTTCTAGAGATATTCTATTAGCTTAGTAAGCTTCCATTTAGAAGTGGAATGAAAGGAAATGATAAACTACACTCAGAGAAATCACTTTAGCAAAATAAGGTGTACCCCCGATATTTTTTAGGAGACTTACAGTCACAGACCAGTGTGCATCCCGACTGAGATTTCTCTGTGATGGTTGATCCAATGGCCTTGAAACTTTGTAGGTGTATAGTAGACTTTGAGCTGAATCCAATGCACTTTAAATCATCCAATTGGGTTCAGTAGATCTTGAGATATGCCCTGTTGAAATTGACAGAGTTGAAGAGTACACTCAGAGAATAACAGAGATGATCAATATGAGTATATGTATAAAATCTACTGATTGTACATTCCCATTGGCATGATATGTAATGTCCAATGGTACTCAGAGGTGTAGGCTATGGTGTAGCTCACACACACTCAATGATCCACTCAGAAATGCCTCGGGAAGAGTGTCACTCCCGCGACTTTTCCTTGTACTTTTTATAGGAGTTGAATGAGATTTTAAATTTCAAATTCTAAGTTAGTCTCCTAGAATCATGTACCTAAAAGTGAATGAGATATTCTCTCAATCATTCATCTACTTTTCCACGACTTCCTCAAGTAGGTGAGTTTACAAGAGTGACTAAAGTCATATAGACTTTTACATAGGATAAAAGGTAATAACCAATAAGCATTGGTTCCTATGATCATTGTTCCATGTAGATATATCCTTCAAGGGTTCAAGCTTCATGTGTGGTCTTCAAGTTTGATAACCAAGCCAAGTCTTCCAAGGCTCCAATGTTCCAAGCCAATGTGTGAAGGCTTGATATGCACCAACAAAATATACACAAACATTTATGTTAAGAGCATCATGTAACTTTATCATGCGAAATTGAAGCTCATGTAAATAATTTTATAAAACCAAAGCTCAAGTCTAGTTTTTCATAGCATAATTGAATGAAAAGGGAAATTCTCAAAATATTCTGCAAAATGGATCATTCAAGAGCTTCACTACGCTTCCATAATTCCAACCCAAAGCATAAGAGTTCACGTTAACTTGTTATGAAAAACTCTTTTTATGTCAGTAGCCTACATAACCAACTACGATAGAACATGAAACAGAGCTTGCATTAAATTTGTAGGAATTGAGTAAAGGACCAGGAACGGTTTGCCATTTTAATGTGGATCATCGAAAATTTAATGATTGACATGTGCCCTAACTGTGATCATCGGAAATTTGATGACCGTGATGCATGTGGCCATAATTTCCATGACCGGAGTCTGTTCGATGTATGATACATCTACTCTTAACACTTCGTTCCGAGAGTTAAAATTTGTAATCCGGCCACCCAAACACAGTGTCATACACATGTAACATGTAACACATCCATCATTCATGTAACATGTAACATGTAACACATCCAATCATTCATGTAACATGGTCATACACATCCATCGCATACCACAAATATAGTGGCTACTCATGATAATTTCCTTCTTCTTTATCTTAGTGAGAAGAAATCCTTGTGGAATCACGATGCATTCCTTATTCCAAATCATATGGTTGTTATACATTCTCCCTATATACCATACATTAACCGTAGATAATAAAGTATATCATTATGAAGTTGAAAATGCACTTGCAAAGTTAGTTTTTCCTTTTATTTAGATTTTTACTCACATTTTTTTTGCTCGGTTACCTCCGTGGTAGAATTCCATAATGTAATGTCTAATTTTTCCATATATGTAAAATCCATCACTACTTATATCCCTTTTATAGCCACCTTTTGCTCTCATTCTTCTTTTGCCTCTTCCATTTTAGTTGAATCTTCCAATATCTTGTCTTGCACCACTTTATTGTGTCTCGTTTTGACTAAACCTTTTTTAAACCTTCTTTAATCCTCCTCTTCTATCATTCATGATTCAATTTCGTGAGTAAAATCTTTGGGCTTGCTTATCTCGTTCTTCCGCCAGCTATATTCATTTCTATAATCACCATTTGCACAATTAATTTCTAAAAATATATTATCATATCCCTTGCTACAAAGGCTTTCCAATTCTCATCATTGCTCAATCCATTGAGGATGT
>CM035432.1:24967799-24990299 GCA_020310875.1 Ceratopteris richardii | reverse complement strand
AAATAATGCAACCAGATATGTTGATAATTGACTATTGGACTATGTTTTTCGTTTATCACATAGAAACATTTCCCCATACATCCTATCATATAGCCAATGTGCTTAATTGATGTGTTCCCCTTTCTTCCCGCAACAAAGGGGAGCATAGAGCTCCTTTGACATATAGTCATATTTGATAATAAAACATAACTGCTCCAAATACCACTTCAACTGTTTTTGTCTAGCATATGATACATTTCTAAGCATATAATATTGTCTTCCTCCCTTAGGAGGTCCAAATTCTGTATGTAGACCATCCTCTAGGCACTTAGGTATGGAAGGCTCTTTTAGAATAGGTAACTGAAATATTTCAATAATGAGCTCAAGCGATAATCGTACTTGGGATGAAATTTGCCCTTTCGTCTTCCTCAATATCTCAATTTGGATTTTTGCATAATAATTCAACTTCTAATTCTCCCAAAATAGTGTTGCAAAAGCAAATAATGATACTTTGTGCACCCATGAAGAATTTACAAGAGCACTCACATCAAATTCCAGTTTAAAGTCAGTATATGGATCCATTAATGACTGTGTTAGCTTGCTGGCAGAGGATGGTGTCTACATTGCTTCCTCCTCTTTTTGTACCATGCTTTCCTTTCTTTTGAGTTGACCTCTCATGTCTTCAGTGAAACTAGGTTGAATCATTGCCACCAAAGTGGTTGTCTTCATTCTAGATGAAAACGCAACTCTCAACTACACAAACAGACCACAAACACACTTGTGCTACAAGGCATGTATGTACGACAAAACCATTAATGTATGTTACGTGACCTATCCGTGATTTAGATAGTCAGAGATAAAATCCACATAATAATTGACCTTTAGCCCATGTTCCAATGTAGCAATTAAAAACACTTTTTCATTGAGCCTTCGTTATTGAAGAGAATCTGACTTTATTACTTCTGAGTGAGCAAAGTCTGACCAACCATAATCCGACTATTTCTCCTAAGGTACTAAGAAATCAAACTATATTAGATCCGACTGAGAACACCCTAACTCCCAGATCTTGACGTGGCATCCATTGACATGTTGATAAACTAGCTAATGTGACCTTCGACCAATCACCATCAAGAAGATATGTCACGACGAATAAAGATGCAAATAAGTAATCCTCCTTGCTTTGGTGATCATTACTACTACTGATCCAAATATCAGAATTAAACATTATTTGTACCAAATTGGATACTAACCAATCGAGATGAGGAGGTTGGCCTTGAATTTTCTTCAGAAGAAATCCATTAATAGGTTTTTCCATTTTTGCACCAAAGACATCTAGTATCCAAAAAGTCCCTTATCCCAAATCCTGCACGATATGATGTGGACCCTTATATCTCAAAGTAAGCTTTCCTGGATGTGGCCCTTGTTGAGATATCAAACTCAACATGTGATGATCCAGGATGACACGTACCAGTTTTTCATTTCTTTGACATGTATAGTGGTCACGCTAGTATATGTTAGGGATACTTCATTGAGATTTATTAGATTTATCTACCGAGAGTGATGGCACATTTGTCTCTTGCTAGCTCACTCATTCACGGACATTAGGCTCATCCTTATGTACTGATCTTTATATATTGCACTTGTTGTATTCTTGTTTTTAGGTCATTCTTGTACATTCCTTTTATGTAATAGAAGAAGAAGAAGAAGATCATTCTTCCTTTGCCTCAATCTGTGTGTGTGCTTCTCCTTGAGAGTGAGAGTGTCTGTGTGAGCTCTCTTCCTTATCTCCTTCCTCGTGACATGGTATCAGAGCCAGTGTGGCTGTAGAGAGCTCGTGGAGAAGGCAATGGTGAAGACTACGTGGCAAGGCATGGAGAAAATGCGATTTCACAAATGGCCTCCGTTTGCTACAAAAATCGACGTGAAGGTAGAAGACCTCAAAATATTTTCGAGAGAAACCTTTTTAGGGTCACTAGTTTTTGTTAGATCAAAGTTTCGGAGCCATCTCGACCTCCATTCTGAGCCCGCAAGCTAGGGCCCACAGAAAAACCAGGTAAGTTTCAGAAACTATAACTTGCGTTGTGTTAGGCGACACTCATATATTCTAGATCTAGAATTTCAAGCGATTCCGTGTACTATTGATACACGAAAACTGTGTTTTTCTGAGATCGAACTGTCACATCATAGTGCAACAGTGTTGAAGCAGAAGTGTTGCTTGTAGTGTGTTGCGGTGTTGTGAATTGTTGCAGAAATGGCAAACGCAGATGGAATGAGTCAGCTTATGAGCGATAAGCTGGACAAGAACAACTTCCATGCTCGGAGATTCAGAATGATGAATTTCCTGACGAGAAAAGGCTACTGGAAGTACATCGAAGGAGAGAATGAAAATGCTCCGCAGTTACCAGAAAGGAATCAGACTACAGAACAGTTAAGAGCATAAGAGGAATGTAATCAAGGAGCACAAAAGATAATGTATTGGCTATCTGTTAGCATACAGATAGCATGATTGGACACATACAGGATGCTAAGACTCCAAAAGAGGCTTGGAACAGTTTGGTCACTTTGTACGAGACCAATAGAAAGGCACGGAAATTGCAACTCAAGAAGGAGCTACATACATTGGAGAAAAAGAGCATGTCGGTAAGTGACTACACTCTAAAAATCAAAAGCATATTTGAGTCACTTGCATCTATTGGTGTGAATGTAGATGATGATGATAAGGTGGAAGTGTGCCTTCGTAGTTTAGGAGCTACATATAAGCAGTTTAGAACTTCTATACAGACCATGGAAAACAATCCGAAGTTTGCTGATTTGGTTTCTATGCTGATTATAGAAGAAAAGAATCTTGGTGAGGATTCAAACTCCCATGGAAAGCCTAGTTCTGAGCAGGTATTCTACTCTGGCAGAGGAAGAGGCAGAGGTAGAGGTTTTGGAAGTGGAAGAGGAAACAATAACCAAGACCAAGGTCAACAATAGAATCATGCAGGAGGAAGACGACAGTTTCGAGGCAGGGGGAGTCAAAGAGGTCGCAGAAATTTCCAAAGAAATGATTCAGGTAATGATAGTAAAGGATGCTAGAATTGTGGTAAACGTGGACACTTTGAACGTGATTGTAGGTTGAATAATCAAAATAACAGAAGGCAGCAAAACAACTATGCATCCACAAGTGCAGATGATTCTGAGAAGCTGTTTATGGTTCAACATCACATGATGAATACGATGACTGCTGGTGTTTCAAAATCGAATGATAATGTCTGGTATGTTGATTCAGGTGCTTCAAATCACATGACCAGTCATGCAGAATGGTTTAGTAGTTTGCAGAAAATGCCAGTTCCTGGATATGTTGAAACAAGTGATGATATATCGCATTCTATTGAGCATACAGGGAACATAGCATTGTCTATGGAGGACGGAAAGGTAAAACATCTCGTTGATGTGCTGCATGTTCCAAATATAACAAAGAATCTGGTTTCTGTTGGACAAATGGTTGATCAGGGATTACAAGTGAGGTTCAATGCTGATGGATTATATGTAGAAGAGTACAAACAGGATGGACGATTGGTTGCCAAAGGAAACAAAGTGGGTAGGATGTTCACCTTAAATGTGAAGATTCTTGAAATGAATGCAGCCATGTTTGCAAAAGGTGTAGGAGTTATTGCAGATATAGAGATATGGCACAAACGGATTGGACATGCAAACTTGCAAAGGCTAAAACTGATGTAGTCAAAGGAGATTGTCCATGGACTACCAAATTTCAAAGTTGCAGAAATGCAAAAGGTATGTGCAGCATGTCAATTTGGTAAACAGTCAAGAGCATCATTTCCACATGACAAGCATGTTAGTGAGAATGTACTAGAAGTAGTACATACAGATGTTTGGGGTCCAACAAAGATCACATCTATGGGTGGTTGCAGGTTTTATGTTACTTTCATTGATGACCATACACGCAAAGTATGGGTATATTTCATGAAAGAGAAGAGCGAAGTGTTTAATCACTTCCAGAAGTTTAAGGTTATGGTGGAAAAGCAGACAGGGAAGTACATTCAGACATTAAGATCTGATGGAGGAGGTGAATATCTGTCAAATGAGTTCAGTAGTTTTCTAAAAAATCATGGAATTTGGCGTCAGTTTTCATGCAGGTACACACCACAACAGAATGGTGTTGCTGAACGCAAAAACAGACCTATTATAGAAATAGCAAGAGCCTTATGGCTGAGAAGAATATGCCTCATTGTTATTGGGCAGAAGCTGTGCATACTACTGTATACATCATGAACAGAACTTTGATTGCTGCTGTACATCAAGTTACACCTGAAGAGAAGTTTATAGGTAAAAAGCCAAACTTATCACATCTGAAAGTTTTTGGTTGTATTGCATATGTACATGTCCCAGATGAATTGAGGATGAAGCTTGATCCAAAAAGCAGAAAAGTGTGTTTTCATTGGATACTCCCTTGAGCAAAAGGGATATAGATGTTATAACCCACTCACACGACAGGTAAAGGTGAGCAAAGATGTGGTATTTGATGAAATGTCAAGCTTCTATGCAGATGCCAAAGAAGGACTGAGTCTTGAACCAAATGACAAAGAAAATGCTGAAAAATCAAGTGCTGAATCTCAGGTTTTGAGTGGACGAGATGCATCACCAAGCAATAGTGTCAACTCAAATCCATGGAGTGGAAGATTACGTGGGAATTTTAGTCCATCAAATTCATCAAATACATCCAAGAAAGGTAAAGAAAAGCTTTCTGCTGGTCATAAAACATGTGCAGGTTTTGAAGACGTTGATGGAGATTCAAGTGGTTCAGAAAAGAGTCTTGATGAGGAACTTGGATTGCCCCCTGTGAAGACACCAGGAGTAAGAAGGGCACATGCAGATGATACAAGGAGAAGTGACCTAGGACCAAGAAGGTCTGGGAGGATGCGTAATTCAGTGCAACGATTGACATATGATAGTTACATGGCTCGCTATTGTGCCTACATGACAAAGGTAGTACAAGATGCAAAACTTTCTTGTTTTGAAGATGCAATTGGTAATGCAGATTGGGAAAAAACTATGGATGAGGAGATGGCTTCACTTTATGGAAATGATACATGGAAGCTGGTTCCATTGCCACAAGGAAAGAAACCCATAGGCTGCAAATGGGTTTACAAGGTAAAGCATAATGCTGATGGTAGCATAAGAAGGTATAAAGCACGATTGGTAGCTAAAGGTTATGCACAAACATATGTCATTGATTATGAGGAAACATTCAGCCCTGTAGCTAAAATGTCTACTGTCAGAACACTTGTTGCATTAGCTACAAAAAAAGGATGGACTTTACATCAGATGGATGTGAAGAATGCTTTCCTACATGGTGAGTTACAGGAAGAAGTATATATGGACCAGCCACAAGGATATGAAGATTCAAAGCATCCAGAATATGTTTGCAGGTTGCAAAAGGCTTTGTATGGGCTGAAGCAGGCTCCGAGTGCATGGCATGCAAGGATTGCTGATTACTTAACTAGCATTGGGTTTTCTATGTGTGATGCAGATCACTCACTATATGCAAGGAAGGCTGATGATGGCATCACTATTGTGGCTATTTATGTTGATGACCTGATTGTAGGTGGTGATAATGAAGAAAGCATCAAAGAGGTAAAGAAACTTCTTATGCAGGAATTCGACATGAAAGATCTTGGTGTGCTGCGCTATTTCTTGGGCATTGAGTTTATACATACAGAAAGAGGTATATGGATGTCGCAAAGGCAATATGCCTTGAATATGCTGCAAAAGTACGGTATGGCTGATTGTAAGCCAATTTCTATGCCTTTAGATCAGAATTTGAAATTGGATACTACATCAGGTGAAGCATTGGAAAATGCTACTATGTATAGGAAAATTGTGGGAAGTCTTATATATCTTACAATTACAAGGTCCGATTTAAGCTACACTGTTGGACTTGAAAGTCAGTTTATGCAGGTTCCCAAGAAGCCACATTTGGATGCTCTGAGGCACACTCTACGTTATGTGAGTGCTACTTTGGATTATGCATTGTTTTATGAAGCTGGTGTAGATTTGCAGGGTCATGGATACACCGATGCAGATTGGGCTGGTAGTACTCCAGATAGAAGATTTTACTAGTGTCTTTCTTTTCTCACTTGGAGGTGCAGCTATTACATGGAGCAGTAAGAAGCAACCCACTGTTGCTTTCTCGAGTACAAAGGCTGAGTATAGAGGTGCTGCAATGGCAGCATGTGAGGCATCATGGCTGGAGATGTTACTTGCAGATTTAGGTATGGAAGTGCAAAAGCCTATCACGATCTATTGTGATAATCTTAGCAGCATATAGTTAGCACAGAACCCTGCTTTCCATGCTACAACAAAGCATATCGAGGTGCATTATCACTTCATCAGAGAGAAGGTATTAGCAGGTGATATTGATCTTGTTTATGTGAGAACAAATGTGCAGGTTGCTGATATTTTCACCAAAGCAGTTGGAGCTGAGAAGTTAAAGAAGTTTCGGGAGATGCTTGGATTACAGGATATGGCGTTGAGCTTGAGGGGGAGTGTTGAGATATCAAACTCAACATGTGATGATCCAGGATGACACGTACCATTTTTTTATTTCTCTAACATGTATAGTGGTCACGCCGGTATATATCAGGGATACTTCATTGAGCTTTATTAGATTTATCTACGGAGAGTGATGGCACATTTGTCTCTTGCGAGCTCACTCATTCGGAGACATTAGGTTCTTCCTTATGTACTGATCTCTATATATTGCACTTGTTGTATTCTTGTTTTTAGGTCATTCTTGTACATTCCTTTTATGTAATAGAAGAAGAAGAAGAAGATCATTCTTCCTTTGCCTCAATCTGTGTGTGTGCTTCTCCTTGAGAGTGAGAGTGTGTGTATGAGCTCTCTTCCTTATCTCCTTCCTCGTGACAGCCTTAACTTGGAATTGTATACCATAATCCAATATCCAACCTGAATTACTTTAAATTTAATATTCATGTTCACCAAAGCTTCTCTCCGTCTTTGGATAATTTTTGTTATATATGCACTAACTAAATGGTCGTCCTCCAATTGTAGCAACTACTTACTTCTATGCTTGACCGATATTTTCGGGGACATATTTTTTTCTGTAACACACAAGAACTCCTAGCTTTTTGGCCACCTGCTCAGCTATCTCATCTATCTCAGTGGAGGCTCTAGAGGTATGACTTGTAGAACTATCAGAGTCCTTATAGAGTTTGGATAGTCCTAACTCCTCACCCAAGTTGTCTTCTATGTCAATGCATATCCGTATACACTCTTCTATGGATATAGAATCTTTCAGGTATACATATGACCTTAATTTTTGTTGCGAACATTTGTTTTATGTAGGGTACAAGTTTCAAATTATGTAAATACCTTTGGGAAGTCTTCAAATACTTCAAGAAGGCTCATATTATTCATAAAATTTAGCAAAAATACCACGTGAGTTCTAGAACATGGTGAGTCAAATTAGTGAGTCACAAGGGAGCTTCAGTGGTGTCCTAGTGGAAGGTCGATGTGGCTAGTTCTCAAAGTCCATCAATACTTTGCTTATTTGAGCACTTGAGTCATGTAATACCTCCATCCAAGTGTCTACCACGAATTTAGATGTATTAGGAAGGTTTTAGATTAGTTTCCCATGCTATAAAAAGAGGAGAAAAGTCGTGATCTTGTGGGATGTCCAAGAGAGTATCTCTATGCTACTCTAGTTTTTGTATGCAGAGCTTGCAGAGCTTTTATCTCCCTCATTATATATCCAAATTACATGTTTGATAGCTCATTGGAAATCTCTTCTTGTCTACTTTCATAGTACCAATTTTCATAATCATTGGATTTGTGAGCTGAGAGCAACACTCTCTGCAAGTAGTGTGTGTTCTCTGTTTTTTATCCCTGCTGAAGGTCTCCATTAAACATCCAACTTGCAGAGGTCATATCTCCTTGTGGGGTTCCACCTACTTCCTGCTATACTTTGGAGGTCAATAAACTCCAACATTGGTATCAGAGCAAGTACTTGGAGGCTTGGAGAAGGTTATCATACCTTGACGAAGAATTTGAAGCTATCAAAGAAGCAGTTCATCATCAACACTACACAAAGGTAGAAGAAGATTGCAAGGAGGCATCTGAAGCAACATCCAAGCAAAGAAAGGTGCACATACCTCATTTACAAGGTAAATATTATATTTCTTCTCATCACACACATTGGAAAGGAGGCTTAAAGGAGGAAGCTTAGCATTTGTATTATGGGAGACCAACATGCACAAATAGAGAAGCTTGATAAGACAAATTATCAGGCATGGAAGTTTAGAATCACAGCATACTTGCAAGGTAGAGGCTTGTATGGTTTGATTGACGGCACAGATATCAAACCCACATTACCACAGGACCCAAATCAGCAACAATTGAGGGAGTTTAGACTTTGGAATGAAAGAGACAAAAGGGTTATATTCATTTTATCACAAAATATTCAAGATTCAATGGTAGGACACATACAAGATCTAGACACAAGTAGAGATGTTTGGCTTGCATTGGAAAGGTTGTATGCTACAGGTACAAGAGCAAGGAAGATTCAACTCAAAAATGAGTTGAATAACATAAAGAAAGATACAAGGACATCGGTCAATGATTACATATTGAAAGTTAAAGAGATTGCAGATCAACTAGGATCAATTCAAGCTCATGTGGAGGACGACGACTTGGTTGCACATACTCTCAACGGACTCAAAGATGATGAGAGATGGAAACCCTTCATTACTTCAGTTTATGTCAGAGGAGAATTACCAGATTTTGATCAACTTATTGCCCTCATGGTCACGGAGGAGATGAATCTAAATGGTTCTACTTCAAATCAAAAAGGATCTCAAGGACAAGCTCTTTATGTAGGATCATCAAGAGGTGGAAACAGAGGTGGAAGAGGTTCAAATAGAGGTCGAGGAAGAAGGATCGATGATCAAAGGACTTCAAGTGGCTTCTTCAACACAAGAGGAAGAGGAAGATCAAGCGCTAGAGGTACGAGAGGCTACTACAACTACAACCAAAGACAAAGGAGTGAAGATAATACGAACAATTGCTATATATGTGGAAGGTATGGACACTATGCCAAAGATTGTTATCAAAATGAAAATAATCAAGGTGGTAATCAAAGAGGAGGCTATTCAAGAAGAGGTAAACAACAAGGAAATTATGCAGTTGAAGGTAAAAGTGATGATTATGATTCTCTTCTTATGATGAATGTAGAAACTAAGATGAATTCCAATAGTGATGTATGGTATGTAGATAGTGGTTGTTCTAATCACATGTCTCATGATGCTTCATGGTTTTCTAATATGCATAATCCGTCATGTAAAGGTCATGTTGAAACAGGAGATGATACAACACATAAGATTATGCAGGTTGGAGATGTTGTTATGCAGGATAAGAGCAAGAAAAATTGCTTGAAGGATGTACTTTATGTGCCAACGATCACTAAGAATTTGATGTCGGTTGGTCAAATGGTAGAAAAAGGTCTACAAGTGAGATTTAATCATGCAGGTTGCTTCATTGAGGATCCAAAGCAAAGGAGGTTAATTGCTAGAGGTCAAAAACAAGGTAGATTGTTTACATTCAAGGTAAACCCAAATCATACAAACTATTTCTCTTATGGTATGCATCGAATAGCAGAGCTTGATCTATGGCACAAAAGGATTGGACACATGAATGTACACAGGTTAAAGGAGCTATCAAAGAAGAGGATTGTTGAAGGATTACCTAATCTTACTAAGCAACATATGGTGCATCTTTGTGAAGCATGTCAAATGGGTAAGCAGAGTAGACAACCTTTCAAGCATTCAAGTTATGTAAGTGATGGTTTGCTAGATCTCATACACACAGATGTGTGGGGACCTACTAAAGAGGCATCCTTGATTGGTAATAAGTACTATGTATCATTCATTGATGATCATAGTAGAATGACATTTGTGTATTTCATTAAACATAAGAGTGAGGTCTTTGATTGTTTCAAGAAGTTCAAATCATATGTCGAAAAGCAAACAGGAAGGTATATTAAGAAGCTAAGGTCTGATGGAGGGGGAGAGTATTTCTCTCAAGCTTTTACTGATTTTTTGTATGATGAAGGTATCAAAAGAGAAGTTACATGCAGGTATACTCCACAACAAAATGGAGTCGCAGAAAGAAGAAACAGAATCATAGCAGAAACATCTAGAAGTATGCTTAATGATATGTGTTTGCCTAATTATTTTTGGGCTGAAGCTGTTAGCACAAGTGTTTACATTATGAATAGAGTTCCGACTGCTGGAGTTCATCATTTGACACCATATGAGGTATGGCATGGAAGGAAACCAAGTGTAAGTCATTTGAAAGTATTTGGTTGTGTATGTTATGTACATGTACCTAGTGAGGTGAGATCTAAACTTGATGCAAAATCAGAAAAATGTATATTTATTGGTTATGCAGATACTCAAAGAGGATATAGATGCTATAATCCTCATACCAATAAGGTTGTTGTGTCAAGAGATGTAAACTTTGATGAATCACTTTCATGGTATGCAGATAAGAATTGTTTGCAGGACATGGATGAAAATGAAGAAGGTGTGGTTGAAGGAGATGAATGCATAGTTCAGCCATCAGGAAGTTTAAATGATGAAAGGAGTGGTCTAGATGAAGAAAGAGGATCACCTTTCAATGGAAGATTAAGGCAAGAGTCACCTCCAAGTGTTAAAAGTAAAGGTAAACTCAAACTTGTTGAAGTTAATGATGAAGGAGAGGAAATTAGTGATGTATGTGAGTATGGAGAATCATCAAAGGTTCCTAATAAGAAAGGAAGAGCATCTACATTGGAGGTAAGAAGAACTTCAAGAGTAAGTAAGCAACCTCAAAGGTATACTTATGAATCTTTCATGAATACTCATTATGCTTTTATGACAAAAGTTGAGCAGGAAAATGAACCCACATGTTATGATGAGGCCAAAGGAGATGAAAAGTGGGAGAAAGCAATGAGAGAAGAAATGGAAGCACTACAGGATAACAAGACTTGGTATTTAGTTCCAAGTACACCAAAGCAAAAGGTAATTGGTTGCAAGTGGGTTTTTAAGATTAAAAGAAATAGTGATGGTAGTGTGTCTAGATATAAGGCTAGACTTGTAGCAAAAGGATATAATCAAACTCAAGGTGTGGACTATGAGGAAACATTTAGTCCAGTAGCAAATATGGCAACAGTAAGAACTTTTTTGGCTTTAGCTGCAAGTAAAAGGTGGAATATATATCAACTTGATATAAAAAATGCCTTTCTTAATGGTGAGTTAAATGAAGAAGTGTATATGTCACAGGCAGATGGTTATGTGGATGCAAAATGTCCTAATCATGTATGCAGGTTAAAGAAGGCATTGTATGGTCTTAAGCAGGCACCAAGGGCATGGAATGCAAGGTTGGTAAAGTATCTTATGCTGCAAGGATACACAGCGAGTCATGCTGATCCTTCACTTTATGTAAAACATGTAGATGGCATGTGTGTCTATGTATGCATTTATGTGGATGACTTGTTGATTACAGGGAATGATGCAAAAGCAATTGATGAGATAAAAGGTAATTTGGGAAAGGAATTTAAAATTTCAGATCTTGGTTTGCTCAGATACTTTCTTGGGATTGAAATTGTGTATAGCGATGAAGGTATGTGGTTGATACAAAGAAAGTATATATGTGATATGCTGAAAAGGTTTGGTATGCAGGAATGTAAATTTGTTTCTACTCCAATGGAATGTAATGTAAAGCTGAGTGCAAAGGAAGGTGATGAGTTGCATGATATGAATGTATATAGATCCATGGTAGGATCTTTGATTTATGCAACAAAAACTAGACCTGATATATGTTATGCAGTGGGAGTATTGTCACAGTTTATGCATGAACCTAGAGTACCTCATATGCATGCAGCGAAAAGAGTGCTTAGGTATTTGAAAGGTACCATGAACGAAGGATTATTTTATAGTCATGATGTTGATCTAACTCTTAAAGTCTTTAGTGATGCAGATTGGGCTGGAAGCAAAGATGACAGAAGATCCACAAGTGGATATGTGGTAATAGCAGGAAACAAGACATTAACATGGAGTTCAAAGAAACAGCCTACAGTTGCTTTATCTTCTACAGAGGCTGAGTATAGAGGTTTAGCATTGGCTACTACTGAGGTTATGTGGTTTAAAAAGTTGTTTCATGACTTGAATGTGCAGGTTGATGTACCACTGATATATGGGGATAACTTGAGCAGCATTCATATGACCTCAAATCCTATTTTTCATGCTAGAACAAAGCATATAGAGGTTCACTATCATTATGTTCGAGAGAAGGCCATGAACAATGAAGTGCAGGTTTCTTTTGTTGGAACAAAGGATCAAGTTGCAGATATCTTCACCAAATCCTTGGATGGACCAAAGCTTCAAAGATTCAACTATATTCTTGGCATGAAGGAAATACCCTTTGAAACTTGAGGGGGAGAATGTTGCGAACATTTGTTTTATGTAGGGTACAAGTTTCAAATTATGTAAATACCTTTGGGAAGTCTTCAAATACTTCAAGAAGGCTCATATTATTCATAAAATTTAGCAAAAATACCACCTGAGTTCTAGAACATGGTGAGTCAAATTAGTGAGTCACAAGGGAGCTTCAGTGGTGTCCTAGTGGAAGGTCGATGTGGCTAGTTCTCAAAGTCCATCAATACTTTGCTTATTTGAGCACTTGAGTCATGTAATACCTCCATCCAAGTGTCTACCACGAATTTAGATGTATTAGGAAGGTTTTAGATTAGTTTCCCATGCTATAAAAAGAGGAGAAAAGTCGTGATCTTGTGGGATGTCCAAGAGAGTATCTCTATGCTACTCTAGTTTTTGTATGCAGAGCTTGCAGAGCTTGTATCTCCCTCATTATATATCCAAATTACATGTTTGATAGCTCATTGGAAATCTCTTCTTGTCTACTTTCATAGTACCAATTTTCATAATCATTGGATTTGTGAGCTGAGAGCAACACTCTCTGCAAGTAGTGTGTGTTCTCTGTTTTTTATCCCTGCTGAAGGTCTCCATTAAACATCCAACTTGCAGAGGTCATATCTCCTTGTGGGGTTCCACCTACTTCCTGCTATACTTTGGAGGTCAATAAACTCCAACAATTTTGTGCTCAATAGGCCATCTAAAAACAGTGCCACCTGTTTAGCTGATGTGGGTAATTCTGGTATAGGGCATCTTTCCAAGTACTGTCTAAACCTTCTTCCTGCAAGTCGCACTGTTTCTTGGGGTGTCTGTTTGAAGCTGTGGATCAAGGATGATGTGTTATGCCTGATACCGCTTTTGGAAAATTCCACAATGAATTCTTCTAGCAGCTGACCTATCTCTCTATAGTTGCGACTGTTTAGAGGTTGAAACCAAGCTAAGGCAGTACCCTTAAGAGTCAACCAAAATGCCTCGAACTGGGTGAATAAGTCTTCAACCTGTTCAGCTCTTAGCACTTGTTTGAACTCCGCCACATGATCATAAGGATCTCCAAATCCATCAAAGTAGTTCTTCATTGTCTTAACCACTTGAGAGGGTCTAAGGGTTCTTGAGTGTTCTCGTGGTCTAGGCAATGGGAAATCATGATCATCTCTTTGATGTCTATGAACTCTATGTCTCTCCCTTTCAAGTCTTTCCGGTCCATATCCTGATCTGTCTCTGCCTATAGTGTCTGCAAAGCTTACCTCCGGTCTCTCTCTAGTTCTTTCTCTCTGGGTTTCATGAGCCTTGGATGATCCGGCTCCTTGGAGGCCCTAGGAAACATTAGATCTTGGTGGAGGGAAAATTGATTCACCTTGCCAAGTGTAAGCATGTCTGTCATGATCTGATACCAAGAATAATTTCTGAGATGTGTGATCTAGATAGACAGCTTTCCCTGGTGTCTCTGGATCCTTGAATTCATAGATGGTAACTACTGGGCTGGGTTGATCTGGCCTAAATCTCCAAAAGGCTTCCTCCGTTTCTCTATTCACGAATAGTTCTATGCTTTTATTATCTTGAGGAATCCATTCTGGAGTGAGTACTCTGGTTAAGACTGACTTACCTCTAGGGGTCTTGGGTTCTCCTCCTAGGTCTTCTTGCTCTAGGTCTCCTATCTCATTCTCAGGAATGATATTTCCAAACTCATCTGTCCTATCTGGTAAGTTGGTAACCACATACATGGTTCCTTCCTTATCAATGTAAGCACCCTCTTCAAACTTGACTACTGGGTGTTCAAGTCCAAAGGGTTGGTCAGGATTTTTGAGTTGAGCCACTGATCGCCTTAGACCATCCTCATAGATGCGAGCACCTAATTGGTTGGTCCTGATATACTCCAATTGGGTCTTATAGGGACCTTCTGGTGTCTGTAAATAGGCAGTGCCGGAGCTACGTGTGGGTCTTTCCATGCTAAAAGACATTTCCAAGTCACTGGTTTCTGAACTTCGTGTGTAAGGATGACCACTAAGCTGTTGAGCCCAAGACTTGGATGTATGGTTGACACTAGCCTGAGATGACCTAATGCTTTGTCTATCCTTGCCTAAGTGTCTGCCAGATCTCAGGTTCATAAGCCTTGGCTCTAGTCCCAAAGTTCTCTTATATTGCTCAAAATCCTTTGGAACACCTTGGTTTTCCAATTTTCCTGAGGGTCAACTTCAAAATACCCTATCTAATAATCCTGGTATTAATTTAACCATAACCAGTCGATGTTTTGGTTGTATTCCCCACAAGCTTTCCAACAAAACCAAAATCACAGCAAACGGATTTCGTATGAGAAAGTTATGCCAGTTCAGGGTTTTGGGGGTTAAAACAGGGAAACAGGATCTCTCTGGGAACTCAGAACAGGCGATACGATACGAGATTTTCCACGATACGATACCTTTGTCTTACACGATACCCCTTCAGACGATACCACCTAGACGATACGATACCACTAGGATAACTACGATCGCGATACCAACCTCACGATACGATACTGCTCTCTTAGGCGATACGATACTGAAAGTGGTCACGATACGATATCTCTAATTTGCGCGATACGATACCAACCTCACGATACGATACCTCAAGTGGGCATGCACGATACGATACCACTTAACCTCGCGATACGATACCAAAATTTAGACGATCGCGATACCAACTTGGCCGGCGATACGATACTGCAGGATCGACGATACGATACCAAGACTGGCACGATACGATACCACTGGGGCAACTACGATCGCGATACCAACACTTGACGATACGATACCAGAATGGTATCGCGATACCTCAAGTGGGCATGCACGATACGATACCACTTAACCTCGCGATACGATACCAAAATTTAGACGATCGTGATACCAACTTGGCCGGCGATATGATACTGCACGATCGACGATACGATACCCCTTCAGACGATACCACCTAGACGATACGATACCACTAGGATAACTTCGATCGCGATACCAACCTCACGATACGATACTGCTCTCTTAGGCGATACGATACTGAAAGTGGTCACGATACGATATCTCTAATTTGCGCGATACGATACCAACCTCACGATACGATACCTCAAGTGGGCATGCACGATACGATACCACTTAACCTCGCGATACGATACCAAAATTTAGACGATCGCGATACCAACTTGGCCGGCGATACGATACTGCAGGATCGACGATACGATACCAAGACTGGCACGATACGATACCACTGGGGCAACTACGATCGCGATACCAACACTTGACGATACGATACCAGAATGGTATCGCGATACCTCAAGTGGGCATGCACGATACGATACCACTTAACCTCGCGATACGATACCAAAATTTAGACGATCGTGATACCAACTTGGCCGGCGATATGATACTGCACGATCGACGATACGATACCCCTTCAGACGATACCACCTAGACGATACGATACCACTAGGATAACTGCGATCGCGATACCAACCTCACGATACGATACTGCTCTCTTAGGCGATACGATACTGAAAGTGGTCACGATACGATATCTCTAATTTGCACGATACGATACCAACCTCACGATACGATACCTCAAGTGGGCATGCACGATACGATACCACTTAACCTCGCGATACGATACCAAAATTTAGACGATCGCGATACCAACTTGGCCGGCGATACGATACTGCACGATCGACGATACGATACCAAGACTGGCACGATACGATACCACTGGGGCAACTACGATCGCGATACCAACACTTGACGATACGATACCAGAATGGTATCGCGATACCTCAAGTGGGCATGCACGATACGATACCACTTAACCTCGCGATACGATACCAAAATTTAGACGATCGTGATACCAACTTGGCCGGCGATATGATACTGCACGATCGACGATACGATACCAAGACTGGCACGATACGATACCACTGGGGCGACCGTGATCGCGATACCAGCACTTAACGATACGATACCAAAATGGTATCGCGATACCTCAAGTGGGGCATGCACGATACGATACCTCAACAAGTGTCGCGATACACGGGAGTTCTGGTATCGCGATACCACAACTCAACCGGACACGATACTTGGAGATTTTGACACCCAAATTCAAAAATTTTTGCAGATTTGTGTACCTTGTGTCCTCCTTGTCACTTCTATCAGCCTGTAGATGCAAAGTCACTCTCCAAAGTCACGATACAACGCTCGCGATACCAGGCGCTGTTCCTCTCACATCGCGATACCACCGCTCAGATTCTGGTGTTTTTGAGGGTTTTTCAATGTTTTTCTTCAGCGTTTTTGGTTCTCAGCTCGTCCTAAGCTTGTTCCTCACAGCCACGAGTAAAAAACGAGTGAATGTAGTGACGAAAATGGAAAAAATCAGGCACAAGTGCGTGAGTGAAAGCACACAAGCATGCACACACATACACACACACGCGCACAAAGTAAGAGCAAGGAGTGGAACAATGGAAGATATTCAATTATACAAGCGCTCTCTTACAAAGCTGAAATCTACAACAAGCTAACCTCAAAAATGAGCTCTCCAGCCCTTTTTATAGTTTTTGAGTGGTTTTGGCCCTGTCTAGACCTAGTGTCCGGCCTAGTTAAAAAATAGGTTCCAGGGCTTATTTGGGGGCTCAAACGGAGTCTAAAAATTATGAAAATTGGTAGGATGGTAGATCTAATACTCCTCAAGCTCGAGGACTCCTCGGCTTGAACAAAATGGAGTTAAAAAAATGGAAAATGGTATTTACAATGGTTTTTAGTGATAAAAATCACTATTTTTGTAGGGATTTCTTCTGAAAATTTGACAGGTGCTTCTTGGAGGTCCCTACTTGCTCCTTCTTCTTGTGTGTCTACTTCCTTGATGCGCTTCCATGCTGTGTCCTTGACCTTGAGCTTCAACACCCCCGCAGCCCTCCCCCTCCATCCTCCATCTCCCCCGCAGCGCCCTCCCACTCCTCTTCCATTTACCCCCGCAGCCCTCCCCCTCCATCCGCCATCTACCCCCGCAGCCCTCCCCCTCCATCCTCCATCTACCCCCGCATCCCTCCCCCTCCACCCTCCATCTACCCCCGCAGCCCTCCCCCTCCATCCTCCATCTACCCCCCTCCATCCTCCATCTACCCCCGCAGCCCTCCCACTCCTCCTCCATCTACCCCCGCAGCCCTCCCCCTCCATCCTCCATCTCCCCTCGCAGCGCCCTCCCAATTCCCCTCCAATTTCCCCCGCGCCCTCCCCCTCAGCCACACACACACACGCACCCACACACACATATACACATGCACGCCCACACATAAACACATGTTCACACACACACACCCACACACACACCGAGATACACACACACACACAAGCACATGCACACACACATACACACATGCGACACACACACACACGCGACATGCACCAAATGGATCGGCATGGTGAAGGTTGGATTTGCTGGCAATGATGCTCTTTGGGCTGTATTTCCTAGTATTGTGGGCCGTCCAAAACACACCGGGTCATGGTTGGTATGGGGCAAACAGATGCATATGTTGGTGATGGGACTCAATCCAAGCATGGAATTCTCATCTTGAAATACCCGATTACAAGACTTGTTGTGTCGATCGAAGACCCCTTCTTTACCAGGATGATTGGGAACATTATAGCAAGTTCACTGAACACATTGGCAAACACGTTCAAATTGTTGGAGATGATTTATTAGTCACCAATCCTATGACGGTATGGAATAAAGGTATGCAGGTAAAAAGTCGAAGCAGGGAATAGTTTTTTTTTCCACCAACCATTCACGACCACTACCTATTTTTGTGGATCTAATTCAAATCAAGGAATAATTGACCTACCCCTAAAAACTTGGGTAATCAACCGACGCGTGATCACAGGAAGTGAAGATTCGACAAGGCCCTCTTGGCCTATTGGGGCCTATAAAAACAATGGATTTATGCTCATTGGGGTACAACTTTAGAGATACAGTGGTTCGTACATACGTGCAGAAGTCCTCTCTTGCACTTGGTGGTTTCAAGCCTATTGTAGGAGCTACTCTGTAGTGTGGATACAGAGGGTAGGCTTCTCAGTGGAGGGCTATGAGCACTATAGTGTAAGAGAGTGGCTTGGACTTTGTTCTTTTCTGTGAGTCAGTGTGGTTGTTAAGCTCTATTCTCTTGAGAAATTCTTTACCATTTGTATTGTTCTAAGTTAGTATGCATATAATTGGCCCCTTGAGCTGAAGGGAAGACTCTGTTGCATTGTGGTTATTTACTTTAGAGTGGCATGTTAGCCCTAAGCTTGCACATTTGAGCACCACTCTGCCCAACCTTGTAATCATCTGATTTGGATCAAGAATTGTATGGTCTTCCTTGGTCAATTGTTGTTCATATTTTCTGAAGTATGTACCACTCTGTGCAATCCTTGTTATCTACCTGCTCACAGAAATGTTAAAGGGTATACTTCCCTAAAGAGAACCCCCCTTTAGTAGGCGACGTACTGGATGTGTTAATCTTTAATCTCTATTTGTGTTAAAAGTGGATACCCCAGTACCTCCTCTACACTCCCCAAAGAAGTGTGGGATCCACCAGATTTAGAAAAAGTCGAGTTTTTCCAAAACTTTTGCAAAAAGCCATGCGATCGTAGTGTACTTCCTTTCTTTAGCATACCTGTCAAAAATAGGAAAAGACACCAAAAGAAAAGACATATCCGAAAATATCCATAATTAGACATGGTGACACATGAGCATGAGAATCACGGATTCGAATAGAATTAGATAAGGCCCTGTTTTTTTTGAAGTGTTGGAAAAAATGACACTTTTCAAAGCCCTATAACTCAAAAACAATAAGGAACTAGCTTAAGCTTGTGAGAGACACTTTTATTCAATTTTTCGATCTACGCAATAGTGTTAGAGTTGTCCAAGATCCAAATCCACCTCCAAATACTAGTTTTGAGCCCTGCAGGTTTCAAAATTCTAGAGAGAGAGTAAAATCAAGGCATTTTCTCACAATGAACTAAACGTAGGACCCTGAACGAGGTACTTAAAACATGATTCATAAAAATTTCACACCGGCACTTTTGTTTTCTTATACTTGCTCTACCTTTCGCTCATACAGAGTTTTCCTTAATTCTTTCATCTTCACCTTCAGAATTCCACTAGAAAACATGATGCGAATAAGGTCTAGAGAGAGAATATGAAACTTGTCAACCCAAAATTTTTTTGACATGCATAAAATGACCTAATTATTCATTCTAAGCATTATCCCCAGAATGAAATTCAGAAAGTTCAAAATGAATTATTTCACTAGAAAAGAGACCTATTACAATTCTTCCCCCCTTTAAGAACTCTGTCCTCAGATTTGGAAAGAAGGATAATGTGTTAGAAAATCATATAAATTTACCCAACTCGAATCTTCTACTGGATATAAATGCCATTTCACCAAAATTCCTACTATAGATCTATTTCTAAGAAATTTTTCCTTCCTATCTAATATTATTTCCGGTTGAAGCTCAAAAGAGCCATCATCTTTCAACTTATAATTGTCCTGCAAAACATGAGCAACATTAGATACATATCTTTTAAGTAAGCTGACATGAAATACAGGATGCACATTTAAATGTTTAGGTAATTCCAACAAATAAGAAAGAGATCCAATCTTTTTTTAAAACTTTAAAAGGGCCTGCATATCGAGGAGAAAGTCTATGATCCGTCCCTAGCAACAAGTTAGATCGGCGAGGATTAACTTTCAGAAATACCATATCATCAACTTGAAATTCAAGTGGTCTTCTCTTTAAATCATAGAACTTCTTTTGTCTTTTCTGAGCTTCTTTTATGTGTTTCTTAATTTTTCCAAGTTCTTCATCCATCTTATCAAGCATTTCTTTGGATACTTCTACTTTATTTGGAAAACCCAAAAGCGAAGGTGGAGTCAAACAATTATAACCATACATAGCTTCAAACGGAGTCATTTTTATAGATGCATGCCATGCACTATTGTATGCAAACTCAACCAAGGGTAAATATTCACTCCAATTATCCTGCTTTTCATTGACGTACATACGCAACATATCTTCAACTACCCTGATAACCCTCTCGGTTTCCCCATGAGTTTGTGGATGGAAAGTTGTACTCGTACGAAGTTGAGTTCCAATTGATTCAAATGTTGCTCTCTAGAAGTTTGATGTAAATCTAGAATCTCTATCAGAAATTATGCTTTTAGGCATTCCATGCAATCGAAATATTTCTTTTACAAAGATTCTTGCAACATTCAATGCAGTATCAGTCTTTTTCATAGGAAAGAGGTGTGCCATCTTGGTAAGCCAATCGACTACAACAAATATGGTATCATGCTTACTTCTGGTCATAGGTAGCTTAGTGATAAAGTCCATAGAAATAGACTCCCACTTCTGATTTGGAACATCCAAAGATTGAAGCATTCTAGGCCAAAAGTAAGAATACTTTGTTTGAGCATACGTCCTTGAATAACTGGGATGTGCAAAAAAAGGTGCATCATGACAGTCATGCAATATTTTAACTTTTAGTGGAGATTCAGAAGATATGCATAGCCGATTGTTCCAATACAGTGTTCCATTCTACAAATGAAATTTTTCCTCATACGTCGATCCCCTCTTCGCATTCAAAGCATTCAAAATAGGTGCATAAAAAGGATCATGTTTTATCTCTTCTTGAATTTGATTGAGAAAATCAGAATTTATTACAGAAACAAGATTACACAAAGGTCTCCAACTCAATGCATCGGCAACCTTATTTTCCATACCAGCTAGATACTTAATGTCAAAATCATACTCGCTTAATAATTCAATCCAACGCTTCTACCTGTTGTTAAGCAATGGTTGTGTGAAGATGTATTTTAGACTCTGATGATCTGTTTTCAATTCAAACTTAACCCCTAACAATAGATGTCTCCGATGCTTAATTGCATGCACAACAGCAAGCATTTCTAAATCATGAGTAGGATAGTTAAGTTCATGTTTTCTTAGTTTTCTGGACTCATATGCGACCACCCTTCTATCCTGTGAAAGAACAAATCCTATCTGATTACCACTTGCATCGCATGCAACCACAAAAGGCTTTCCCATTTCTGGTATTTTCAGAACACAATTCTCAACCACTTTTTGTTTCAATGTTTCAAATGATTTTTGAGAGGCATCACTCCACGCAAATCCTATATTCTTTTTAGTGAATTCTGTGAGGGGAGTAGCTATCTTAGACAAATCCTTAATATGTGCTCTTTCATATTGTGCCAAGCCAAGAAAACTTCTAACATCCCTTAGAGTCTTAGGAATCGGCCAATCAGCTATTGTTTTTACTTTAACTTGATCTATAAGGATTCTTTCTTCTGATATTACTCTTCCTAGATACACAAGTTTGTCCTTAGCAAAGAAACACTTACTCTTTTTCCCATACAATTTGTGTTCTCTAAGAGTTTGCAAAGTCTTCTTGAGATGTACCGCATGCTCAGAATCATCTTTAGAGTACACAAATATATCATCAAGGAATACTAAGATGAATTCATCTAGGTAATCGTGAAAACTATTATTCATCAAGCACATAAATGTGGCAGGAGAATTTGTTAATCCAAAAGGTAGAACCATAAACTCATAGTGACCATATCTTGTTCGAAAAGCTTAGGAATATCCTCTGTTTTGATCCTAATTTGGTGATATCTAGATCTTAAGTCAATCTTTGTGAATACAGTCGCTCCACTTAATTGACATAATAAGTCACCTATGTGAGGGAGTGGATACTTATTCTTAATTGTTCTTTTATTCAAGCCCCTATAGTCAATGCACAATCTATAAGAACTGTCTTTCTTCTGCTGAAATAAAACAGGCACACCCCAATGTGAGACACTCGGTCTTATTAAGCCTTTCTTCAAAAGATCATCTAATTGAATCTTAAGCTCCTTTAGTTCATCAATGTTAAATCTATAGGGTGCTCTAGAATATGGTTCACTCCCTGGATATAGGTCAATGGCGTGGTCAATCTGCCTAGGTGGGGGTATACTAGGCAAGTCTTTTGG
>CM035432.1:24890299-24960299 GCA_020310875.1 Ceratopteris richardii | reverse complement strand
GTACTTGTTACCTCCAATGGATTGCTCTTTGGTTGGCCCCCACACATCCATATGTATCAACTCTAATGGATGTTGGCTTATGTAGCCACTCTTCTTGAATGGAAGTCTTGCTTGCTTCCCTAGTTGACAAGATTCACTTAAATGCTTCATACCTTGTCCTTGGAAGTTGGGAAGACCTTCAACCAGCCTCTTGAATTGCATTTCCTTCATTCTTTGTATGTTGATGTGACCCATCCTCTTGTGCCACAAGTCCAACTCCAAAATCCTCTTGTTTCCATATGTGAAGTAGACATGTTGAGTGGAATGAGAATTTACCTCGAAAGTGAAGAGTCTCCCTTGCTTCTTTCCTCTTGCTATGACCTTGTAACCTTGCGTAGGGTTCTCCACAAAGCATCCACCTTTGTTGGAACTTACTTGATAGCCTCTTTCAACCATTTGCCCAACAGACACCAAGTTCTTTGTGATAGTAGGTACATGCAAGACATCCTTGAGACATCTTCCTTCCTTCTTGTCATCCAAAGCTACATCTCCAACATGGGAGATCTCATGGGCTGTATCATCACTTGTTTCTACATGTCCTTTACCTTTGGGAACATGTAGATTAGTAAACCAAGAAGCACTGCAACTCATATGGTTGCTACATCCACTATCAATATACCAAGTGTTATCTACTTTGCTTGAATTCCCATTCATGTGCATCATCAAGAGATTGTCATTTTCTGAACTTGTAGAAGCATAATTACCTTGGCCTTTGTATGAAGAACCTTGATTATAGCTCCTTTGGTTTCCTCCTTGGTAGCAATCTCTAGCATAGTGGCCAAACTTGCCACATATGTAACATCCTTCACCATCTTGATTCCTGTTTTGTTGATGTCGTCCTCCTCTTCCTCTTGTTCTTCCTCTCCCTCTTTGTGATGAGGTGCCTTGGTCATGTCCTTGATTGCTTGAGTGGCCTTGCCTTCCTCCAAACCTTCCTTTGCCCCTTCCTTGTCCTCGTCTTCCTTTGCCCCTTTGATTACCTGCATAGAAAACTTGTGCATCCTTGCTTTTAGTTGAACTTCCACCTATGTTCATTTCTTCGGTGACCATGAGAGCAACCAATTGCTCAAAATCGGGAAGATTATCCCTTACATAAACTGAAGTGGTAAAGGGTTTCCACTTCTCATCATCTCTCAAACCATTGAGAGTATAAGCCACAAGATCGTCATCGTCTACGTGGCTTCCAATGGATCCTAATGCATCTGATAACTCACTTCCTGAGCTCTTCCTAAGGTTTTTGAGCTCATTCTTGAGTTGGATCTTCCTTGCTTTGGTGCTTGTTGAGTAAAGCCGTTACCAAAATCATAGCAAATGGATAAATAGAGAAGGAGAACCAGCCCTTACAATAGAGAGCAAAATATTTCCAACAGAGCCTACACACAGAGAAAGATATCAATCACACAACTTCAGTAAAATGAATGTTGCTCCCTCACTACTCAGATAATGCTCCAGAGAATTGGTGAGCATACAATAGAATCAAATAGCTATCCAGTGAGACAATAACTACATCAAATGGATACAATATGAGGGAGAATCAATGCTAACAACTCAGCGGTAGAGAGTTGCAACACTGCCTCCGGACACACATAGATATGCCTACAAAAAGAAAACAAACAAGCAAGCAAGGGGCTTGCTTATCACAACTCCAGCACTTAGTGCTCACTTTACATGAGCTAAAACTCCAAGAAGATGGCCCAAAAGAAGTCGGGATACATGCTCCTTTTATGGTGAGAAGTGTGCCCCTAAAATCTAGGAACTACCTTTCCAAATCAGCCTCCTAACTTGGAGGACTTAGTTGAGATGACTTGGGGAGTGGTTGAGTGACTTTTCTTGATGGAATCTCGTGGCTTTTGGCTTCCTTTGATTTCTCCACATGTCCATAAAAGATTCCCCACGAATTTGTAGCTTGAAGCTTGACTTTTAAGAGACATCACGATGTACAATCTGCAATTTATGAGTTTCCCAAACTAAACCATCTTTTGGAAAGGACGAACGTTGCATTTTTCCCAAAATAAAGCCTTCACAAACATGTTTTCGAGGTGCCTCAAGTTTGGGCAAAGAGGAACCATTTTAGATTTCTATAGGTGTAGCAAACTAGCAAAATTCAGATGAGCAAAGCATGCATGCCAAAGCTTTGCAACTCACATAGCCTAAGAATCATTTATTGCACATGCCATATCATTTAGAGATCTTTCATAGTTTATGAGCTTATACAGCCCATGACATAAAAAGCCAGAAGCAATAATCACATCGCCATTTAATAGATCATGAGCTGTACACCTATCATCAACAAATTTCACAACCAAGCCAATCTTGGCTAATGCAGAAACTGATAACAAGTTCTTCTTGATCCCTAGCATAAATACAACATTTGACAAAGTGAAAGAACTACCATCAGCAGTAGTCAAAATGATCTTACCAACTCCCATAACAAGATAAGAGGAGTTGTTGGCGCATGTAACAGTATTCCCTCTAGAGGCAAGCTCGAGTGAGGAAAAGAAACTGCACTGTGAGGTAATATGTTTGGTTGCCCCACTCTCAAAATACCAAACATCTAAGTCTACTACAGACATGCACTGCTCATGAGAAGATGGGTCAAAACTGCAAATATGCTCTATAGTAGGTGCAGCAGAAACTGCAACATGAATAGGAATATGCAGAATATCATCATCTTCGATACCTTCTGCATCAGCTTCTACCTGCCGTTGTAACATGTCGCATCATATCATCCCATAATGGGTAGTTGGTACCATCCAACTTATCCTCAACAGCCAACATATAGAACAAATCACTGCTTTCAGCCATGGCCTATGATTAAAATACCTTGATGCATAAAATTGATTCTATCTCAAAAAGTCAATGAACAGAACTGCTGAGACAAATTCTAGTAGACTTGTAGCAAACTTTGACACGCTTATACTAGCAAACAAAAATTGGTATATAACTTTGGCACAAAAAGATAAAATAGCCTGCACAAGTGCTGCAATAGTGCATCAAGAGGCTGAAATGAGCTAATAAATTTTGGCACCACAATGCGAAGCTGTTTTGATCTCTAAAACACGCTGAGTATGCTCACCAAAATTCATGTGATTTTTAGACTGCAAACTGAGGAGTGTCGATGGTGCCCTAGATGAAGCAACGACCTGCTCTGATACCAATTGTTGGAGTTAGACGTCTGCGGAAGCACACAAACAGCACAAGGAAGAAGAAGATGCTTGGAGCAGAACACCCAATACTTAATGTATTACTAGAGAATGTACAAAGGATTAGTAGCCCATTAGGGCAATAGGCGTATATACAGAAGAGGGAAAAAACCTCCTAAAGAGGGAAAAAAGTGTCCTGACAATCCTAGAGTGTTCACACACATCACTACCTAAATATATCAACTTTAAATGTGTCCACTATGGCAAGAAGTTCTTTATCACGAATTTCATAATAAATTTCTGGTGGGGAAAATTTCCACTGAATGATATGCAGCTTCATGTAGGTGTCCATCATCGCCATATTGGGAAGGAATGGTCCATAGGGCAAAGACGAGCTTAGGATGAACTAGAATTGGAGCAGTAGTGAGTGCTAATTTCAAGGTTTGAAAGGCTTTTTCTCCTTCTACGGTCCATGAGAATTTGGAGCTCCCTATAAACTTGGTAAGAGATGTCACTATCTTGGAGTAATCTCTGATGAATATCCTGTAGAAATTGGCAAACCCTAGAAAACATTATACATCTCGAACACATGAAGGTGGTTGCCAATCAAGGATTATCATAATCTTCTTAGGGTCCATAAAAATTCCTTTATCTGATACAATGTACCCTAAAAATTCCACTTCTATCCTATGGAAAGAGCACTTCTCCAATTTTGCAAATAATCCTTTTTCTCTTAGTTTCTCTAGGACTATCTTTACATGACATTCATGATGCTCTAGAATTTTGGAGAATATCAAGATATCGTCAAGGTATGTTACAAAAAAACCATCTAAATACTCTCAAAAGACATCATTCATCATATGTTGGAAGACAGTTGGAGCATTTGTGAGACGGAATGGCATAACTACATATTCAAAATGTCCATACCTTGTTCAAAA
The DNA here is from genome assembly GCA_020310875.1 of Ceratopteris richardii. Classification (NCBI taxonomy): domain Eukaryota; kingdom Viridiplantae; phylum Streptophyta; class Polypodiopsida; order Polypodiales; family Pteridaceae; genus Ceratopteris; species Ceratopteris richardii. The sequence goes on along the minus strand of CM035432.1, from coordinate 24,956,179 downwards.
TGTGGTCTTCCATTCGTCTCCTTCTGTAATCCTAACAAGGTTGTAAGCTCCTTGAAGGTCAATCCTCATGAAGAATCGTGTTTTTCCAAGGCATTCCAAGAGCTTTGATATGAGTAGTATAGGGTATCTATTCTTTATAGTGACTTTATTCAATCCACCATAGTCTACAGACATCCGGAGAGTCCGATCCTTCTTCTTTACAAAAAAAATAGGAGCTCCTGCTGGAGACTTTGAGTGTTTGATAAACCACTTTGCTAGATTCTCATCAATGCTCTTGCGTAGTTTTGTAAGTTACTCTAGGGATAGTCTAGTGTTATATTCCCAGATGCTAGAGGTGGACCATCTACTACTTCAGCTACTTCTTCTAAAGTACAAGAATTCCATGTTTCTTAACCAATCCTTAATCGATGAAACATGAGAAGGCTCTTGAATTACTAGGGCTGTAAGGGAAAGGATCTTCTTGGCCATGAGAAGCTGGAATTATGAGAACCTTTCTTATATCATGGACTCATTGTATGGTCTCTTTTACAATTGGACTTCCTCATTTCCCTGCTCTACAAGGGTGGTTGCGACTCTTGAGTTCATTCTCTTGTTGGGATAATTAACCACAATATGGCGAGGGCTTCCACAATACAGTCATAACTTGTTATCCCTCCTTCTTTGTTTCTCTTGTTTTGTTAGAGGCTAGAACCTAGTTACATCTATCTACATAGGTTTGGGCATAAAATCATCTCTAGTAGTGGGCTAGAAGGGTTTCCATTGGCGAGGCCTTCCTTCTACTTGTTTTTCTTGTTTCCTTTCAAAAAGCTGATTATCACATTGAATAGCTTTGCTGATGTATTCATTCAATGTCTTAACCTCTAGCATCATGAGCATAAGGTCCTTTAGATCATCTCTTAAACCCCATCTAAATTGCCTTATGAAATAATCTTCATGCCATGTGAGGTCACATATCAGTTGTCTAAACTCTGATGCATAGGTAGAGGTAGGTCGGGTACCTTGATGTAGCTTTTAGAGTTTTGTTTCTACCACTGGACTCATGTCTGCATCTCCAAATGTGGTGGTGAGTTCTTGAAGACTCCTAGTCATGACGTATTGTCATATCCTTCTCTAAGATTGGGGCAAACAATTATGATGCTTGACCATAGAGCAAGGTTCCAATAAAACTGACCTTGGATTGATCATGAGGGTATCTATTAGGCTTCATATGGATGTACAATTTGACTTGTTGTAGGAATCCTCAAAACTTTGTGCAATCACCATCGAACTTTATTGGCATACAAATTTTGGGTTCCTTCATGAAAGATGAACTAGAATGTTGGTTCACTTGAATGATTCCTTGATTTGCTTGAAGATTGCCCACTCGTTCTTGTAGTTCCTCGATGAGCATGCCTACATGCACCGGATGTCCCATCTCGACTTGTGTTTGTCTATGGAGTTAGGTCCTTGATTTGTTGTTGAAGACTTTGAAGTGATGCCACAATATCTTCATAAGCATTCTCCATGATGCCTACTGTTGAATAGAAGCTGGTCTTGCCTAAATATTAAGGGAGCACTAGATTGTGGTCTCTGACTATAGTAGACAATATTCTAGAAATATGCTTCTGATTACAAGAATACACATGTAGGAAAATAGTACAAGAATATGTAGTTGATACAAGAAATCCCACAACCCGAGACTCATAGGCATAGATAACTCAGCTAGAAATGATACAGGAGATCCCACAACCCGAGATCCTAAGTATGGAGCAACATCTCTAGATTACAAGAACTCCCTTCAGGGAGATGAACTAGATACAAGAAAGAACTCGACAAGATCTCGTACTATGAGATTACAAGAGGATAAGTCTGGATGTCTAAGATACAAGACTAGACAAGACTAGAGCAAGAGACAAGACTAGAACTCGAATTGGAACTTGAAAGTACTTGGTGATCAGGAATCTTTGAGCTCCCAAGACTGGCATTGGCAAGACTAAGTATGTATGTGGCCAAGGATTGCTTATATAGGATTTCAAGGGTGGTTCCCAAGGGCAGTTGCAATTTGATGATGTCATCAATGATGTCAACAATTCCAACAAGACATTTGGATGTCATAATTTAGCAAATATATAGTGAATCTTAGGGTTTTGGCACGTTCAGGATGCAATGGAAGCATTTGGTTTCTCCTAATTTGAACCAATCATGAGATATATGAAGCTGGGGATAATAGAAAGCTAGCTATATCATACTTGAGAGTCTTTGGATGGACATGCTCAGTATTAGTTCATAGTGAATTAAGGAGCAAACTTGATGATAGATCAAAGAGGTGTATCTTTATAGGGTATGAAGGTGAGGTAAAGGGTCATTGTTGCTTGTATAGGAGGTACTTGGGTATCCACTTTTATTAAGAGTAGAGAATAAACACATCCAGTACGTCACCTACTCAAGGGAGGTTCTCTTTAGGGAAGTATACCCTTTAACACTTTTGTGAGCAGGAAGATAACAATGATTCCCAGAGTAAGGATTAAGATAAATGACAATAGTTGGAGAACCCAAAGATTCCTTAGATCAAACAAATGATTACACTGTATGCCAAGGAAATGCTACAGATACTGGTGCTCTGAGTTAACGTAACACTCAAGAATAGGACTAATCAACCTCAATACAAGAGACTCGTACAATCCATATAATGATCACAACTGATGCAGAGTAGTACTGAGCAATACAATGTATAGAGACTTGCTCTAAGGGAATGAACATGCAAATACTCCAGACTTACGCGGAATGGCAAACCAAGTCTCTCTCTTCAACTATAGTGCTATCAACCCTCCACTGGGAATCCCACGCTCTCTATCGACACCATAGAGTGACTTCCTCCAGTAGGCTTGAAAACCACAAGTGCCAAGAGAAGACCTCTGTATGCACGTATACAAATGTGTATCTGAACTAATGTCTCAAATGAACACAAATCCATTGCTTTTATAGGCTCCCATAGGCCAAGAGAGCCTTGCCGATTCTTCACGTCCATTGATCACGCGCCGATTAATTACCCAAAATTGAAGGGGTAGATCAAATGTTCCCTTGATTTGAATTGGATTTTTACTTCTTTTATTTTCTTGAAAGCTGAGATCCTCCTTTTACGTCGCCCACGAGATTGAAATGTCCTTCCAGATGTGCTTCTCATACTCAAGGATCCCTGTGTTGCTCACATAGCTTCAGTATTTTGTCACTTACATCTTTTGGCTCCTTATCCTTTAAAACTTGCCACCATGTCCTCTACCCATCGATACAAAGCTGTGGAAACGCATGGAGATTTCAATAATTGGATATTTTGTCTTTTGATCCTTCACTCACATTTACTCTATTTTCTTTCTTTTTAGTCTTTTACAACTCCTTTTCAGCCACTTGGTGGGTGGGAGGTGTGTGCCAGGGGGTTGGCCAACAGGGACGGGGAAGAGAGGAGGAAGAGGGGTTGAGGGGGCGAGGCAGGGGAGAGGGGGTGGCAGGGTAGTACTGCTATCCCTCAATGCTTGAGCCTTCATAATACACTCCATATTGGCAGTCCAGCCGTATTCACCAGTTACAAGGCAACAAGGAGAATCAACCACACGATCGGATACTACCACCTTTTTCTACCTTGTCTCCCAGAATGTCTTTCATTACCTTGCAAAGTGGCTTGAACTTGAACCCAGAAGTCAATAAAGTGGTTTCAAAGAGCCGGAGGACAAGATCTTTTTTGTCAGCATCTGCCCTCTTCCTCAGCTCTTCCATGATGGCATTCTCTGGATTAATTTCCATAGTCTTCTTCGATGACATATAGCTTGACAGAGGAGGTGGGGCTGTAGGGAAGGAGGAGGTAGAGAAGTGGGCGGGGTAAAGGAGGTGGGTTACGAGGGATGGGGAGAGAGGAGGTGGGGGGAAGGAGATGGGCTGCGGGGGAGGGGGAGAGAGGAGGTGAAGAGGTTTGGGGGGAATAGGCAGGGGAGAGGATGGCTGTGGGCGGCGCGGGGGGGGGGGGGGGGGGGGGGGGGGTAGTGGAGAGGAGGGGCTCAGGGAGGCAGCGGGGGCGGGACTCAACGTTGTGGGGCGGGGGGTGGCGGGACTCAGCGGGGGCGGGCGGGGCGGGACTTAGCGGGGTGGGGCGGGGGGGGGGGGGGCGGTGGCGGGACTCAAGCTACAAATTCGTGGGGAATCTTTTATGGACATGTGGAGCAATCAAAGGAAGCCAAAAGCCACGAGATTCCATCAAGAAAAGTCACTCAACCACTCCCCAAGTCATCTCAACTAATTCCTCCAAGTTAGGAGGCTGATTTGGAAAGGTAGTTCCTAGATTTTAGGGGCACACTTCTCACTATAAAAGGAGCATGTATCCCGACTTCTTTTGGGCCATCTTCTTGGAGTTTTAGCTCATGTAAAGTGAGCACTAAGTGCTGGAGTTGTGATAAGCAAGCCCCTTGCTTAAGCTAGCCCCTTGCTTGCTTGTTTGTTTTCTTTTAGTAGGCATATCTATGTGTGTGCACAGGCAGTGTTGCAACTCTCTACCCCTGAGTTGGTAGCATTGGTTCTCCCTCATATTGTATCCATTTGATGTAATTCTTGTCTCATTGGATAGCTATTAGAGCCTAGTTTATGCTCACAAACTCTCGGGATCCTTCTCTGAGTAATCTGAGAGCAACATTCATTTTAGTGAAGTTGTGTGATTGATATCTCTCTTAGTGTGTAGGCTCTGTTTGAAATATTTTGCTCTCTGTTGTAAGGGCTGGTTCTCCTTCTCTATGTATCCATTTGCTATGATTTTGGTGTCATTGGGTAGCTTTTAGAGTCCTCTAAAGTTTACCAAAGTTTGATATTCATTCTCTGTATAATCTCTGAGAAAAGCTTGCTGGAGTGAAGTGAGGTATCTGCTTGATTGGCAGTTGTGAGCATTCAACTAGCTCATGTTGTAGACATTGTTTCTCCTTGTGTAGGCATCCATTTGAAGTGAAATTTGGTTTGTTGGAAAGCTCTTGGTGTCTACTACAGGTCTAAAAAAGCGCACTAGAGTTCTCTGCATATGCTCTGAGTAAGAGCATTTTTGGTGTGCAGAGGTCAAAGAATGATACCTATGGAGGTCATTCACGCTTCGTCGTTGCTTAGGGGTTGAGATACTTCCCCCATCAGTGGTATCAGAGCATTTGGGCATCTTGGAGGCATCACATACAAGCACAAAGACCTCTTGGAGTTGGTGGTTGAAGATTTGCATCAACAAAAGCTTCTTGGAGGTAGCTCACATCAAGGGGGAGCTATTCTACTCAAAGTTTCAAAGAGCACAAGGTGTCCATCTAAGGAAAGCTTTGGATTGAGGTAACCTCAGAGCCTCATTTTCATTTTACACACATTGGAGCATTATCCAAGGGCTAGGTCAAGTATCAAAGACTAGATATGGGAGACTTCAACACTCAAATTGAAAAGCTAGACAAAGGGAACTATCAACCATGGAGATTTAGGGTCTCCAACTATCTTATGGGCAAGGGCCTTTGGGGGTTGATTAGTGGAAGTGAACCAAGACCTAGGTTGGATGAGAATCCAACCAATGATCAGAGAAGGGCCTTTAGGGAATGGAATGAAAGAGACAAGAGGGTTATCTTTATCCTTTCCCAACACATTAGCAATAGAATGATCGGCCATATCCAAGACTTGGATTCAAGCATGAAGGTATGGGAGACACTTGAAAGGCTTTATTCAACAAGCACCAAAGCAAGGAAGATCCAACTCAAGAATGAGCTCAACAACCTTAGGAAGAGCTCAGGGAGTAGCATAAATGACTACATACTTAAGGTCAAGGAGTTATCAGATGCATTGGGATCCATTGGAAGCCACGTAGACGATGACAATCTTGTGGCTTATACTCTCAATGGTTTGAGAGATGATGAGAAGTGGAAACCCTTTACCACTTCAGTATATGTAAGGGATAATCTTCTCAATTTTGAGCAATTGGTTGCTCTCATGGTCACCGAAGAAATGAACATAGGTGGAAGTTCAACTAAAAGCAAGGATGCACAAGTTTTCTATGCAGGTAATCAAAGGGGCAAAGGAAGACGAGGACAAGGAAGGGGCAAAGGAAGGTTTGGAGGAAGGCAAGGCCACTCAAGCAATCAAGGACATGACCAAGGCACCTCATCACAAAGAGGGAGAGGAAGAACAAGAGGAAGAGGAGGACGACATCAACAAAACAGGGAATCAAGATGGTGAAGGATGTTACATATGTGGCAAGTTTGGCCACTATGCTAGAGATTGCTACCAAGGAGGAAACCAAAGGAGCTATAATCAAGGTTCTTCATACAAAGGCCAAGGTAATTATGCTTCTACAAGTTCAGAAAATGACAATCTCTTGATGATGCACATGAATGGGAATTCAAGCAAAGTAGATAACACTTTGTATATTGATAGTGGATGTAGCAACCATATGAGTTGCAATGCTTCTTGGTTTACTAATCTACATGTTCCCAAAGGTAAAGGACATGTAGAAATAGGTGATGATACAGCCCATGAGATCTCCCATGTTGGAGATGTAGCTTTGGATGACAAGGAGGAAGGAAGATGTCTCAAGGATGTCTTGCATGTACCTACTATCACAAAGAACTTGGTGTCCGTTGGGCAAATGGTTGAAAGAGGCTATCAAGTAAAGTTCAACAAAGGTGGATGCTTTGTGGAGAACCCTAAGCAAGGTTACAAGGTCATAGCAAGAGGAAAGAAGCAAGGGAGACTCTTCACTTTGGAGGTAAATTCTCATTCCACTCAACATGTCTACTTCACATATGGAAACAAGAGGATTTCGGAGTTGGACTTGTGGCACAAGAGGATAGGTCACATCAACATACAAAGAATGAAGGAAATGCAATTCAAGAGGCTGGTTGAAGGTCTTCCCAACTTCCAAGGACAAGGTATGAAGCATTTATGTGAATCTTGTCAACTAGGGAAGCAAGTGAGACTTCCATTCAAGAAGAGTGGCTACATAAGCCAACATCCATTGGAGTTGATACATACAGATGTGTGGGGGCCAACCAAAGAGCAATCTATTGGAGGTAAAAAGTACTTTGTCACTTTTATAGATGATTGCACAAGGATGGTTTGGGTTTATTTCATCAAAAACAAATCAGATGTGTTTACATGTTTCAAAGCATTCAAGGCAATGGTAGAGAAGGAAACAGGTACATATATCAAGAAGCTAAGGTCCGATGGAGGGGGAGAATATTTCTCCAATGAGTTTTCTGATTTTCTAATGGATCAAGGCATCAAGAGGCAAGTAACATGCAGGTACACCCCCCAACAAAATGGAGTAGCAGAGAGAAAAAATAGATACATTGCAGAGATCGCTAGAGCAATGCTTAATGAGATGAATGTACCTAACATGTTTTGGAGTGATGCAGCAAATACCGCCGTGTATCTTATGAATAGGGCTCCTACCTCAGGGATCCATGGCTTGACACCATATCAAGCCTATTATGGTAAGAAACCTGATCTTTCCCACTTGAAGATATTTGGATGTACTCGTTATTGACATGTGCCAAGTGAATTGAGGCACAAGCTACAACCAAAGGCAAAAAAGTGTGTGTTTCTAGGATATTCAAATGATCATAAAGGTTACAGGTGCTTCAACCCAAACACAAAGGACTTGAGGATATCAAGGGATGTAGCATTTGATGAGCTACTCCCTTGGTATAAGAAGTATGATTGTATGCAGGACTATGAAGAAGAAAAGCATGGACATGATGAAGAACAAATCGACCTAGAGCTAAGCGGCCCAAGGTGTTCCATCAATGAAGATAGTTCAAGCATGAACTCACCATGGAGGGGGAGATCTTCATCAAGCTATGAAGCACAATCAATCAACAAAGGCAAAGCAACATTGGTGGAGTTGGATGAAGAAGGTAATGAAGTTGAAGATGATGAAGGACACATGATGGAGAAAGAAGCCATGTCAAAGAAAGAGATCAAGCTCCCAAGGCAAAGGAGGTTTATTCCTCCAAAAGGTGAAGAAAGGAAGTCTTCTAGAGTTAAGTATCCAACTCAAAGGTTTACTTATGATTCATACATGGCAACTCATTATGCATATATGAACAAAGTAGTAGAAGATCATGAGCCCGATTGCTATGAAGATGCAAGCAGGTACACCAAATGGAAAGAGGCAATGCAAGAAGAGATCGACGCACTTGAGGAAAATCAAACATGGACTCTAGTGCCCAAGAAGGATAACATGAAGGTAATAGGTAATAAGTGGGTGTATAAAGTAAAGAGGAATTCAGATGGATCTATTTCTAGGTTCAAAACAAGATTGGTGGCCAAGGGTTTTGCACAAACATATGGAGTGGACTTTGAAGAGACATTCAGCCCCGTGGCAAAGATGAGCACCATTAGGACACTCATTGCAATGGCTGCTAGCAAAGGATGGAAGCTTTTCCAATTGGATATCAAGAATGCCTTTCTCAATGGAGACTTGGAAGAAGAGGTATACATGGAGCAACCACTAGGTTTTGTTCATAAAGAGTTTCCACATCATGTTTGTAGGTTGAAGAAGGCACTTTATGGCCTAAAGCAAGCTCCAAGGGCTTGGAACCAAAGATTGGTGGACTATTTGATCAAATGTGGTTACAATCAATGCAAGGCGGATCCATCTCTCTTCATCAAACAAAGAGGAGAACTCGTAGTCTACATGTGCGTGTATGTAGATGATCTTATCATTACAGGTAATGATACAAAGGGCATTGAGGAGATCAAGGCAAAGCTTGTAAACGAGTTTAGGATATCTGATCTTGGAGATCTTAGGTATTTTCTTGGCATTGAAGTTGTATACAAAGAAGAAGGTATTATGCTCATACAAAGGAAGTATATTCTAGACCTACTTGAGAGGTTTGGGATGCTACATTGCAAGCCTATTTCAAATCCCATGGAAGTTAATGTAAAGCTAAGCTCCATTGATGGAGAGCCATTAGAGGATGTAACCTTGTATCGATCTATTGTAGGATCTTTCAATTATGCCACAATAACTAGGCCCGACATACCATATGGAGTTGGAGTGTTATCACAATTTATGCATAGTCCAAGGACTACACACTTGCAAGCTGCAAGAAGAATGTTACGATATCTCAAGGCCACTATAAATGAAGGATTGTTCTATTCATTTGATGATGATATGCAGGTCAAAGCTTATTCGAATGCCGATTGGGCCGGTTCGAAGGAGGATAGAAGAAGTACAAGTGGTTACCTAGTCATGTTAGGTAGCAAGATCATCTCATGGATTTCAAAGAAGCAACCCACGGTGGCATTATCTTCCACCGAGGCTGAGTATAGAGCTTTGGCTCAAGTCACATGTGAGCTAATGTGGATTAAGAAGTTATTTATGGAGCTTAATTTGCAGGTTGACACATATCCAATTTTTTGTGACAATATGAGTAGCATTCATCTAGCATCGAATCCTGTCTATCATGCTAGAACCAAGCATATTGAAGTGCACTATCACTTCATAAGGGAAAAGGTGATATCGAAGGAAGTTTCAGTACATCATATTGGTACCAAGGACCAAGTTGCCGACATGTTTACAAAGGCTTTGGATGGGATGAAGATTTCAAAATTCAAGCAATGCATCAACATGAAGGAGCTTGGATGAGGACGAAGAATTGAAGCTTGAGGGGGAGTGTTAAAAGTCAAGCTTCAAGCTACAAATTTGTGGGGAATCTTTTATGGACATGTGGAGCAATCAAAGGAAGCCAAAAGCCATGAGATTCCATCAAGAAAAGTCACTCAACCACTCCCCAAGTCATCTCAACTAATTCCTCCAAGTTAGGAGGCTGATTTGGAAAGGTAGTTCCTAGATTTTAGGGGCACACTTCTCACTATAAAAGGAGCATGTATCCCGACTTCTTTTGGGCCATCTTCTTGGTGTTTTAGCTCATGTAAAGTGAGCACTAAGTGCTGGAGTTGTGATAAGCAAGCCCCTTGCTTAAGCTAGCCCCTTGCTTGCTTTTTTGTTTTCTTTTAGTAGGCATATCTATGTGTGTGCGCAGGCAGTGTTGCAACTCTCTACCCCTGAGTTGCTAGCATTGGTTCTCCCTCATATTGTATCCATTTGATGTAATTCTTGTCTCATTGGATAGCTATTAGAGTCTATTTTATGCTTACAAATTCTCTGGAGCATTCTCTGAGTAATGTGGGAGCAACATTCATTTTAGTGAAGTTGTGTGATTGATATCTCTCTTAGTGTGTAGGCTCTGTTTGAAATATTTTGCTCTCTGTTGTAAGGGCTGGTTCTCCTTATCTATGTATCCATTTGCTATGATTTTGGTGTCATTGGGTAGCTATTAGAGTCCTCTAAAGTTGACCAAAGTTTGATATTCATTCTCTGTATAATCTGTGAGAAAAGCTTGCTGGAGTGAAGTGAGGTATGTGCTTGATTGGCAGTTGTGAGCATTCAACTAGCTCATGTTGTAGACATTGTTTCTCCTTGTGTAGGCATCCATTTGAAGTGAAATTTGGTTTGTTGGAAAGCTCTTGGTGTCTACTACAGGTCTAAAAAAGCTGACTAGAGGTCTCCGCATATGCTCTGAGTAAGAGCATTTTTGGTGTGCAGAGGTCAAAGAAGGATACCTGTGGAGGTCATTCACGCTTCGTCGTTGCTTAGGGGTTGAGATAATTCCCCCATCAAGAGAGAGAGAGAGAGAGAGAGAGAGAGAGAGAGAGAGAGAAAGAAAGAGGGAGAGAGAGAAGGTGGTGGGGAAGGAGAGAGAAGGGAGGGGGATGAGAGAGAGAGAAAGAGAGAGAGATAGAGAAGGTGGCGGGGGAGGATGGAGAAGGGAGGGGGACAAGAGAGAGAGAGAGAGTGAGGGGAAGGGCAAGGCTCCGAGGTGCGGGAAGGAAAAGGGTTGAGGGGAGGAACACAACAGACCCCCACATCAAGTGCTTGCACCGTCCCGGTGCAACCCGCTTATTGCATGAAATAACTGCAGATATTTGAATGACGAAATAACTGCAAATACTCGAGCGTCACATGGTATATACAGTGGTTGAAATTCTACCAAGTTGACTTAGTTTAGATACTTCTTCACCCTGGAGATATTTACCAGGGGAATCCTTTTACCCTACAAATCCTCCAAATACACCGCACCATGTGGTAATACCTTGATCACCTTATAAGGTCCTATCCATTTGGGTGCCAGTTTAGTTGAAATTGCCGGGACTTGATGCACTAAAACCATGGATCCCTTCTGAACTTCATTGGATCTCAGATACCTATCATGCAATCTCTTGCGCTCTTCTTATGTTACCTGAAGTTTCTGTATTGCCCCTTCTCTGTATTCTTCTAATGCCACCAATCTCTGAATGGGGGGTTCAATTCCAATGGTTTTGATTCCTATTTCCTTTCTGATAATGAACTCGAATGGTGCCAATGCCTCTTTCCCATATACTAAACGAAATGGAGTCTCGCCTGTGGTTCCCCTCTTCGTGGTTCTGAAAGCCCAAATTGCACCGATCAGTGCTAGTGGCCAGGATCTTTGATGATCGAAAGATAATTTGCGAAGCAATCCAATCAAAATCTTATTGGAACTCTCTGCTTGGCCATTTGCCCTTGGATAGTAGGCACAAGATTTTTATGGAAGAATTTGTTTTTGTCAAATATAAACTGGAGCAATTGATTTATAAAATGTGTGCCTCTATCACTAGTGATTTCCAGTGGGCAACCAAATCTTGAGAAAATGCGTTTATACAAGAACTTAGCTATTGTTAAAGTTGTGCAGTCCGCAGTAGCTTTAGCCTCTATCCACTTAGTGGCATAACATGTGGCCATCAATATATACTTTTTACCTCCAGGTTGACCAGTTGGACTAATTGGTCCTATGAAATCAAGACCCCATCGTTCAAATGGGAGCCATCCTGTGGATATGACTAATGGTTGGAAATTCAATCTGGTTGGCGTAGGAGCACACCTCTGGCAGATGTGGCATTCTTTAGCAAACTTGATTGCATCCTTGTAAATATGAGGCCACCATAGACCTTTGTGGATGATTTTATGAGCCAATTCTTCCCCCTTTAGATGTCCTTCACTATGTGCAACCTCTAGCAAAAGATTTACCTCCTCTGGATAGACACACCTTCTCAAGATATCATCCTGATAGTATTTATATAAATTTCCATTTATAAGAGAATATGCTTTGGTTTTCAGGAGTAATCTTCTCTTTTCTACAGGTGTCAAGTGTTTTGGGATCTTTTTGACAGTGAGAACATGGAGAATTTCATCATACCAACCAGTCCGAATTGCTACTAGAAAAAGATTGCTATCCACCAGTTCATCATTAATACATGTTGCTTTTTCGCTCATTGCGGTCCTGGACACTTGATCTGCCATGTAGTGCTCTTTTCCTGACTTAATATGAATATCAAAATTAAATTCTTGGAATAGGAGTAACCATCTCCAAATCCTTCTAGCCACTCTAGGTTTGTTTATCAAATACTTCAAGGGCTGATGATCAGATATAACTATAAAATGTACACCAAGGAGATAATGTCGGAACTTCTGAAGAGAAAATACGATAGCCAAACCTTCTCTTTCCGTTGTACTGTAATTCCTTTCAGCTTGGTTGAGTAGTCTGTTGGCATAAGAGATAGGTCTATCAACCTTGTGTGATGATGGTTGAGCTAGAACTGCACCAACAGCATGAAGACTAGCATCTGTATGCACATGAAATTCCAATGACCAATTAGGAACACTTAAAAGTGGAGTAGTACATAGCCTCAATTTTAGCTCACAAAATGCTCTATCAGCTTCAACACTCCATGAGAAAGGGACCTTTTTACTGGTAAGCCTTGACAAGGGCTTAGCAATTTCTGAATACATCCGAATGAATCTTCTGTGATATCCTGCATGGCCCAAGAAACTTTGCACTTCCTGTATGCACGTATACAAATGTGTATCTGAACTAATGTCTCAAATGAACACAAATCCATTGCTTTTATAGGCTCCCATAGGCCATGAGAGCCTTGCTGATTCTTCACGTCCATTGATCACGCGTCGATTAATTACCCAAAATTGAAGGGGTAGATCAAATGTTCCCTTGATTTGAATTGGATTTTTACTTCTTTTATTTTCTTGAAAGCTGAGATCCTCCTTTTACGTCGCCCACGAGATTGAAATGTCCTTCCACATGTGCTTCTCATACTCAAGGATCCCTATGTTGCTCACATAGCTTCATTATTTTGTCACTTACATCTTTTGGCTCCTTATCCTTTAAAACTTGCCACCATGTCCTCTACCCATCGATAGGAAGCTGTGGAAACGCATGGAGATTTCAATAATTGCATATTTTGTCTTTTGATCCTTCACTCACATTTACTCTATTTTCTTTCTTTATAGTCTTTTACAACTCCTTTTCAGCCACTTGGCGGGTGGGAGGTGTGTGTGCCAGGGGGTTGGCCAACAGGGACGGGGAAGAGAGGAGGAAGAGGGGTTGAGGGGGCCAGGTAGGGGAGAGGGGGTGGCAGGGTAGTACTGCTATCCCTCAATGCTTGAGTCTTCATAATACGCTCCATATTGGCAGTCCAGCCGTATTCACCAGTTACAAGGCAACAAGGAGAATCAACCACACGATCGGATACAACCACCTTTTTCTACCTTGTCTCCCAGAATGTCTTTCATTACCTTGCAAAGTGGCTCAAACTTGAACCCAGAAGTCAATAAAGCGGTTTCAAAAAGCCGGAGGACAAGATCTTTTTTGTCAGCATCTGCCCTCTTCCTCAGCTCTTCCATGATGGCATTCTCTGGATTAATTTCCATAGTCTTCTTTCAATGACATATAGCTCGACAGAGGAGGTGGGGCTGTAGGGAAGGAGGAGGTAGAGAAGTTGGGAGGGTAAAGGAGGTGGGTTATGAGGGATGGGGAGAGAGGAGGTGGGGGGAAGGAGATGGGCTACGGGGGAGGGGGAGAGAGGAGGTGAAGAGGTTTGGGGGGAATATGCAGCGAATAGGATGGCTGTGGGCGGCGAGGGGGGGGGGGTGGGGGTAGTGGAAAGGAGGGGCTCAGGGAGGCAGTGGGGGCGGGACTCAGCGGGGTGGGGCGGGGGTGGCAGGACTCAGCAGGGGGGGGGCGGGGCAGGACTGAGCGGGGTGGGGCGGGGGGGGGGGGGTGGCGGGACTCAGCGGGGGGGGGTGGCGGGACTCAGCGGGGGGGGGGGGACCTCAGCGGGGTGGGGCGGGGCTGGCGGGGGAGGAGAGAGAAAGAGAGGAGGGAGGGGAGAGAGAGAGAGAGAGGGAGAGAGAGAGAGAGAGAGAGAGAGAGAGAGAGAGAGAGAGAGAGAGAGAGAGAGAGAGAGAGAGAGAGAGAGAGAGAGAGAGAGAGAGGAAGAAGGAGAGGGAGGGGGCACACGGGGGCAGCGGGGTGGCGGGGAGAGAGGGAAGAGAGAGAGTGAGAGAGAGTGAGAGAGAGGGAGGGGGAGAGAGAGAGAGAGAGAGAGAGAGAGAGAGAGAGAGAGAGAGAGAGAGAGAGAGAGAGAGAGAGAGAGAGAGAGAGAGAGAGAGAGAGAGAGAGAGAGAGAGAGAGAGAGAGAGAGTGAGAGAGAGAAGGTGGCGGTGAAGAAGAGAGAAGGGATGGGGACGAGAGAGAGAAAGAGAGAGAGATAGAGAAGGTGGCGGGGGAGGAGAGAGAAGGGAGGGGGACGAGAGAGAGAGAGAGAGAGAGAGAGAGAGAGAGAGAGAGAGAGAGAGAGAGAGAGAGAGAGAGAGAGAGAGAGAGAGAGAGAGAGAGAGAGAGAGAGAGAGAGAGAGTGAGGGGAGGGCAAGGCTCGGAGGTGCGCGAAGGAAAAGGGTTGAGGGGAGGAACACAACATTGCTATAAACCCAGAATATAGGAGCTAATGGTATCAAGAGATCTCATATTTGATGAGATTTTACCTCGATATGTTCCAAATGTATCTATTGAGGGAAACGAAGGTGAAAAAAAGAAGAGCTAAAGTTAAGAACTAGAGAGTATAATCCTACGTGCACCAAATGATTTGATAAATAAGTCATCATGGAATAGAATAAGTCCTACATCAAGCCAACTTAGTGATGCAAGAAGCAAACGCAAGGTTTAGATCATAAAAATAGAAGAAGACAAAGACTAATGGATTGAGCTCAATGCATAGCATCATGCAAAGAGGGTGGAGAGCGCAAAGGTCTGAACAAACATCCAAATCAATTAAATGGTGATATAAGAAGGTATGATAGGGTACATGTTCAATCAACAGGCTTACCTATGATTCATTTATGGCTAGGCACTCTGCGTATATGAGCAAGTTTGTTGAAGAACCCACATGGTTTGAAGAAGCAAATACATATAGGGAATCGCAAGAGGCTATGGAGGAGGAGATCAAAGCCTTGGAAGATAATCACACTTGGACTTTTGTACCAAGGAGGAAGGAGATGAAGGTTATTGGGAACAAGTGGGTCTTTAGGGTAAAGAAGCATTCAAATGCTAGTATTGCTAGATATAAATCTAGGCTTGTAGCTAAAGGCTTTGCTGAGATAAATGGAGTAGATTACTAAGAGACATTTAGTCTTGTGGATAAAATGACTACCATCTTAACCATCATCACTATTTCAAAAATGGGAGGAGCAAAGGATCAAGTGGAAGCTAATCAAAATCAAATCAAATAAATATGAAACACAAAAAAAATTAAATTTAACAAACCCAAACAAGGAAACAAAATGATGCTTTCCATACTTTGATAAATTGCTCGCATCCAATAGAGGATAATCAAATAAAAAAAGAAGGAACACATGAGATTAACCAAGAAAGATATCTATGCGGTCTCAAGGTGATCAGATAGAAATTAAAGACAGATTATATGAAGTAAATTTAGCAGATATGTGTGAATCATAAAATGTTTTTGGATGATTCTTTTGATATATTTAGGTAGTGATATGTGTGATCACACTAAGATTACCAGCACACTTTTTTCCCCTCTTTCAGAGGTTTTGGCCCTTGTATATACAACTATAACCCTAATGGCTCACTTATCTTTGTACATTCTAGTGGTAATACATTCATTATTATGTGTTGTGCTTTAAGCTTCTTCTTCTTCTTCCTTGTGCTATTGGAAGGAAGGGCGTTGACATTGGGACTTGAGGGGGAGTGTTGAAAATCAAGTGTCAAACATAAAGAAGGACTCATTCACAAGTTTTTCAACTGGAACAATACAATTCAAGCACCCAAAGTTCTGGAATGAAGTTAGGAGCTCCACCAAACTCAATGCGAATAAAACCTTTTCAATTAGCCACCAAAAAGCGCACTTACACTAGTTGGTGGGTGTTTATCAAGATTATAGGAATAATAAAACTTCTATGTAAGAAGCATTTCACCTTCTTCCTTGAATTGTATGAGTTGCACTAGTAAACGGAAAACCATCATCCATGTAGGAATACAACAAATAAAATATCCCAAAGAGAATTCTTTATGACATACTTTGGGAATCAACCGGAATCCATTGCCCATACATGCTCACTTCTTCTCCACATAAGTCAGCAACTCACATCATCACCTATAATAATTATTTCATCTACATATAAAAATTTGTAGATAACTTCATCATTAATCTTCTTAAAGAATAATGAAGGATCTACATTGATTGATTTAAATCTTTGATCCTACAAACAGGTTAGCAACCTATAGCTCCAAGCTCTTGCAGCTTCTTTCAGACCATATAGGGCTTTCTTAAGCTTGCAAACATAATTAGGATAGTTATGGTTTCCATACCCAAGAGGTTTTGACATATGTACTTCCTCATTGATCCATCCATTAAGGAAAGGATCCTTCACATCAAGTTGAAGTAGCTTCCAATTCCTTTCAACTACAATAGTTAGCAAGGTTCTAAAAAATGATCATCTTCGCAAGAGGTGAGAAAATTTGTTTATAATGTATGCCCTTTGTTTGAACACATCCCTTAACAACCACCTTGCCTTTATACCTGCAAATTTATCCATCTGAATTTCTTTTCAGCTTATACACCCATTTGCAACCTATCACCTTGTTGTTGGTCTGCATAGGAACCAATATGTTTGTGTTCAGTATGTATGTGTAAGTCCAAATGAGAATGTGAATGAGATTTTGAGAACCTATATGTATGTGTATCTATATTTGTACGTTACAGCGTGTGTATGCATGAGTCTCTATGTTCCATATATGAGTATTCTTATGAGTGCTTACCCATGTGTTTGTGTTGTGAAACCATGTGAATGTACAAATGTTTATATGTGTGTGCTCATATATGTGTATACGTGAGCGCATTCGTATATGTGCGAGTGTTACCTTGTAGAAATGTGTTTATAACCATGTGTGTAATATATGTATTATGTACGTGTTGTATTTTGTGCGATTATGAGAATTTATATGTTTTTTTTTTTAATGTAAAGGAAGTTCGGCAATAGCCTACTCTTCCGGACTTGAATTAAATAAAGAAGAGTACAAGAGAAGGGCATGCATCATATGTGTGCTCATAAAAACCCATGTGTGGAAAACTTTGTATGTGATAAAATGTGTGTGAGTGCATGTGTGAATGATTGTGTGTATGTATAAACATGAACTAATCCCAGTAACCCCGCAAGCTCTGGCCATGGGTCGAGTTCCCCTCGCGCTGCAGCAACGACTTCAAATAAAATCTTCAAAAGCATAAGCAAATCCATAATTGCTCTGTTACTATTTTGAATAAACGATTTCTGTGCTCTTTCTATATCACACAATCAGTTGAAGAGTCTCTCGAGCTTGGAGGAGTGAAGAGATTCGGTTTTTCATGAAGCGATTATCCAAGCTCGGTGGAGGCGGAGGTCATGAAGGAGTTGGAGGAGGAGATGAAGAGATGTAAAAGACAAGATATGGAAGGATATGGAAGCTTGGACTAGTGTATGCTCGCACAAAATGATATCTTGGAGACGATAATCCATAATACCTCGCTCCTAAGTGGCAAATTTTCCACCGAAAAACCTATAAAAAATGGTGAAGGGCTTAAAACGTAAAAAAAATCTGAAAATATTTATTATGAATCTCTAGATTATAGAAGATGATGCAGTTTGAAGGAAAACATTAGAGATCCAACAACATTGTTGTTGTTTATTTTACCTACAAACGCATAGAGAACCAAAAGCTAATGCTTTTGTTCAAAGGAGATCCAATCTTCACACGATTCTTTCTGCAATCAACCACAATCCTTTGGGTCGTACATGCTCACTCTCTCTCTCTCTAATGTGTTATCTCTTTGTCGAATGAAAATTATAATGTGAAAAAACAACACCTTAAATCATCCCCTGTGATAATTGCAACTCATTTCCAAAGAACTCATTTGGGGAGAAAAGCTTTATATGTTAATATTGGATTCATATACAAGATGTGATGCTTTCAACCAGAATCTTTTTATTGCAAGTTATGATAAAAGAGACTTGAGTATCCATGCTCTCTGTATTTCTTCAATAGACATTTCGACATCTCTGTATTGCTTCAATAGACATTTCTAAAGACTCTCATTCCTTCACCTACCCATAAATCCGAGCAACTTGACCCATCTTGTCCCATCTTCATGAATAAAAAATCTTCATAAAGAATATTAAGGTATGTATTCTAAGGTTCATGAGTTGGAAGATCCTATAAACCTATGATTAATTTTTATTGAGGCCCACCCCACTTCCAACATTTGGTATCAGAGCATACTTGATATACATTTTAACAAGAAGATTGAATATAGACTTGCGCATGAAGACAAGCTTGGAGAAATGTCTAATTATCCAATATGGAGTTTTATGTAATGAATTTGTAATGCATAGTTGATATACATCGTTAACAAGAGGATTGAATATAGACTTGAGCATGAAGACAAGCTTGGAGAAATGTCTAACTATCCAATATGGAGTTTTATGTCATTTTCAACAAGAAATTTTAGTTCCTACTTCTAGTCAACATGAACTTATTGAAGTAGAAGGAACTCTTTCATCATGAGAAGTCCATGGAACTAGTACTAGATTACTTCCTATAGAAGAGCAATCTAGAGGGAAATGAAAGGATGCACAAGCACTTTCATACATTGCTATAGAGTTCAAGAGGCATATTGTAACCCACATCAGGTAAGGAGACATTTAGCCAACACAAGGATGAAAGAAACATAATACCTAGATCTGAAAATTGAAGGCTCCTTGTTTGGTCCCTGTTGGGGGATTCTTTGACAAGAAGGAGTTTGAGGGTTTGTAGGAGAAAATGAAAAGACCCAAAGAGAAAATACACCTTGGAAGTTTCTGCCGTTTGATTACAATAAGAAAAGTACAATGTTTGAAATACAAGATACACCAATACCTCTGTGCACAATCCCACAGAGTGCCCAATTACAAAATATCCAATATCCCAATGTCCTCTTGCTACCGACCTCCTCTGCAACAGACCTCCACCTGCTTCAAGCTTCTCCTTGTGCACACCTTGCACCAAGCTTCCACAAAGGGGGAGGAGTGAATACCTGCTGTCGGCAAGCGTACACTGCCAAAGGACCTTGAGATACTTGGGGGAACTATAGCTTAGCACTTCTCTGCGCCAAAATCCTTGGTCACTCTCTATGCACCTTGCACTTCCACTTCTGTGCGACGTACTCTGGTGTCTCTTGCACTTCCCTCTCTTGCTCCACTTAGCCTATGCTCTCTTGCTTACTCTAACCTTGGTCTAAGAATGGCTCTTGCCTTGATTTGAGTGTGTCGATCACGTACGCTCCTAACTGCAAGTGAATCTTGGTGCTCACTTTGATGTCCCAAGATGGCTCTCACAAGTGGCAGCCAACTACTCACTGTTTTGTCCTGTAGTGACTTTAGTCTAAAACCAAAAATTTTAATGGGGGGCCATACTTTCACGTACACTTTGCCGCTTCACATGCCTTCACATTTCCTTTTAATTCTTCACTTTTGCACATAAGGGGGGTTCACCTGAACCTTCCAAAACACTTTAGAACACACTTTGAACCTTAGGGAAATTAGAGAAAGTACCTCTGCAACCTGCAACCTATTTTCTCCAATTTACCCTTTGTGGATAATTCATTGTGCACTACCTGTGCACTTTGACACCTGCACTTTGACTTTGCACCTATTGACTTTGACCTTTGACCTTGTAGACTTTGACCAGTTGACTTTGACCGTTGACTTTGACTGCAGTTGACTTTGACCAACATGACTTTTATGGGCTCAACAGTCCCCATACATCTGTATGGACTAGCTTCAATAGATCTCCATGTATGTAGCCTTTCTTTATGAAGGCTTCGTTTTGTGATTTACCAAATTGACAAGCACGACATTTATGAATCATGTATTTTTGGATATATTTGGTAGACCAGCTCCAATATGATCCTTATTGGTTTGCTTGAGAGATATTTCACCTATGTGAGCTGATTCTTTGTGCCAAATTTCCAACTTTGATAGAGTTTGACTACCATAATTGAATAATCCAATATTCCTAGTACCTTGTAGTTCAAATGTAAATCATCTACCTTGTTTCTCTCCTCTTTGTATCCTCTTGAATCTTGAATGTGGATCTTCAACAGATGGACCATTCTTTGTGCATGTGACCTACAATCCCTTCTCAACAATTTGTCCTACACTTATGAGGTTCTTGGTGAAATTTGGAACATATAATACCTTTCTTAATAGGTTCATATTACCATCTGGAGTCTTCACATTACCTATCTTTGCAACTAGATGCCTTGTGTCATCTGTTGTTCTGACTTCATGTCTATTTCTTGGATTCTCCAAATCTAAGAGCAGAGATACATTCCATGGTACATGGTTTGAGAAATGTGAGTCTATATAGAATAATGTTTGTCTTCTTTACCTTCCTTCATTGCCATGTTCATTAGGAGTGAATCCTCTTGGGTTTGGTCATGTGGATAGTTGTTGTAGTCTCTTCTTCTTTTGTATCCTCCTTGGTAGTTGTTATTGTTGTATGAGTTTTTATTGTAGCCATTGAAGTTGTTGAATGTACCTCTTGAGCTCCCATAGCCTCCTCTATTATTAAATCTTCCTCTTTGGTTCCTAGGATTCCTAAAACAATTCCTAATGATGTGATTTGTTAGACAACATATGGCACATGGAGATGAACCTTGCGCTTCCCCCTGCCTTCTGTTCATCCTCTACCTCTTCCTCTTGAGCCTCTACCTCTACCTACAAAGTTTTCTTGAGAGGCGTTCGGCCTCATCATCAGGCTTCTCACCTTTTCCTTTTCTATCTTTCTTCTTATTCATATATTCTAGAGAGCGGAGGATTGATTATGATTTTTGTTTCATCATTCTTCATAAGCTTTGCCTCATTTGTGAATAGTTGTCCCATGAGAGTGTTGAAATCGGCAACTTACATGTCCATGGTTGTGGTGAAAGCTTCCCATTTTTCATTTGTCTTTATTCCATTCATGCCTTAAGATTCGTTCTTGAAGTGTGTAGCTATTTAAAATAAGTTATAACATTAATTTAGCTACACCATACAAGGAGAAATGAATTTAGCAAGTCACGATGGTCATCCCGATTTTTTAGGATCTAGAAGATGTGCAAACATAGTCACAGTCTTTACTCCATATCACGTTATTTGCTAAATCAAACTTGATGAAATTTGATATGTAAAAACAAGAACCTCCAACCTAACTATTTGAAGTCAAAGTATAGAAAACGGGTAAGTAAACATAGATACATCTGCTTCACAAGTTCAATATAATGATGAAGGTATTGAGGCAGAAAATAGATATGCATTCACTCAAAGACATGTATCAAAGTATGAATGCTATCTCACATATGATACAAGGCATGTGTAGTGGACTACACATAGATGAAATGAGCTCAACCCAGGCTCAATGGTGTATCTCAAATCTTCTCAGTAGTTCTTTGCTATCCTACATCCAAAATCATGTGTATTTATACACATTATTTGAATTTGGATTTTGAATCTTCTCCACCTAAAAGTGATCCTAGACTTAAGGGGTGGAATGGAATTGATTTTTTCTACCAAATGAGTAATTATCACTTCCTCCTATGATCAACTCATCCACATATATGTAGATGTAGACAACTAGTCCTCGTTCCCTCTTGAGGTATAGATAAGGATCCTCATCACTTACCTTATATCCACATGTTCATAAATACTCCACAAGCCTTTGAATCCATTCCCTAGGAGCTTGCTTTAAACCATACAATTAGTTTCTAAGTCTAAAAACAAAATCTAAATATTTAAGGTTTTCACCCTAATGGTTGAGTCATGACTCATGTAGTATGTCTCTTGCAAATCAACATTAAGAAATTCATTCTTTACATCCAATTGATATATTGCCCATGTCCTAGATGTCACAACCCCTGTGATTGCCCTAAGTTTGGTCATCTTTGCCACTAAGATGTTTTTTTACTTATAGTCAATCCCATGGGATGTAGCAAATCCCTTTGCACAATCTTTGCTTTGTACCTAACAATTCAACCATCAAAATTGATGGGGGAAGTATCTCAACCCCTAAGCAACGATGAAGCGCGAATGACCTCCACAGGTATCCTTCTTTGACCTCTGCACACCAAAAATGCTCTTACTCAGAGCTTATGCAGAGAACTCTAGTGAGCTTTTGTAGACCTGTAGTAGACACCAAGGGCTTTCCAACAAAACAAATTTCATATGAAATGGATGCTTACACAAAGAGAAACAATGTCTACAACATGAGCTAGTTGAATGCTCACAACTGCTAGTCAAGCAGAGACCTCACTTCACTCCAGCAAACTTTTCTCCGAGATTATACAGAGAATGAATCTCAAACTTAAGTCAACTTTAGAGGAATCTAATAGCTACCCAATGACACCAAAATCATAGCAAATGGATACATAGAGAAGGAGAACCAGCCCTTACAACAGAGAGCAAAATATTTCCAACAGAGCCTACACAAAGAGAGAGATAACAATCACACAACTTCACTAAAATGAATGTTGCTCCCAGCTTACTTAGAGAATGCTCCAGAGAATTGGTAAGCATAAAATAGACTCGTATAGCTATCCAATGAGACAAGAATTACATCAAATGGATACCATATGAGGGAGAACCAATGCTAACAACTCAGGGGTAGAGAGTTGCAACACTGCCTGCGCACACACATAGATATGCCTACTAAAAGAAAACAAACAAGCAAGCAAGGGGGTTGCTTAAGCAAGGGGCTTGCTTATCACAACTCCAGCACTTAGTGCTCACTTTACATGAGCTAAAACTCCAAGAAGATGGCCCAAAAGAAGTCGGGATACATGCTCCTTTTATAGTGAGAGGTGTGCCCCTAAAATCTAGGAACTACCTTTCCAAATCAGCCTCCTAACTTGGAGGAATTAGTTGAGATGACTTGGGGAGTGGTTGAGTGACTTTTCTTGATGGAATCTCGTGGCTTTTGGCTTCCTTTGATTGCTCCACATGTCCATAAAAGATTCCCCACGAATTTTTAGCTTGAAGCTTGACTTTTAACACTCCCCCTCAAGCTTCAATTCTTCATCCTCATCCAAGCTCCTTCATGTTGATGCATTGCTTGAATTTTGAAATCTTCATCCCATCCAAAGCCTTTGTAAACATGTCCGCAACTTGGTCCTTAGTACCAATATGATGTACTGAAACTTCCTTGGATATCACCTTTTCCCTTATGAAGTGATAGTGCACTTCAATATGCTTGGTTCTAGCATGATAGACAGGGTTCGATGCTAGATGAATGCTACTCATGTTGTCACAAAAAATTGGATATGTGTCAACCTGCAAATTAAGCTCCATAAATAACTTCTTAATCCACATTAGCTCACATGTGACTTGAGCCAAAGCTCTATACTCAGCCTCGGTGGAAGATAATGCCACCGTGGGTTGCTTCTTTGAAATCCATGAGATGATCTTGCTACCTAGCATGACTAGGTAACCACTTGTACTCCTTCTATCTTCCTTCGAACCGGCCCAATCGGCATCGGAATAAGCTTTGACCTGCATATCATCATCAAATGAGTAGAACAATCTTTCATTTATAGTGGCTTTGAGATATCGCAACATTCTTCTTGCAGCTTGCAAGTGTGTAGTCCTTGGACTATGCATAAATTGTGATAACACTCCAACTCCATATGCTATGTCAGGCCTGGTTATTGTGGCATAATTGAAAGAGCCTACAATAGATCCATACAAAGTTACATCCTCTAATGGCTCTCCATCAATGGAGCTTAGCTTTACATTAACTTCCATGGGATTTGAAATAGGCTTGCAATGTAGCATCCCAAACCTCTCAAGTAGGTCTAGAATATACTTCCTTTGTATGAGCATAATACCTTCTTCTTTGTATACAACTTCAATGCCAAGAAAATACCTAAGATCTCCAAGATCAGAGATCCTAAACTCCTTTCCAAGCTTTGCCTTGATCTCCTCAATGCCCTTTGTATCATTACCTGTAATGATAAGATCATCTACATACACACACATGTAGACCACAAGTTCTCCTCTTTGTTTGATGAAGAGAGATGGATCCGCCTTGCATTGATTGTAACCACATTTGATCAAATAGTCCACCAATCTTTGGTTCCAAGCCCTTGGAGCTTGCTTTAGGCCATAAAGTGCCTTTTTCAACCTACAAACATGATGTGGAAACTCTTTATGAACAAAACCTAGTGGTTGCTCCATGTATACCTCTTCTTCCAAGTCTCCATTGAGAAAGGCATTCTTGATATCCAATTGGAAGAGCTTCCATCCTTTGCTAGCAGCCATTGCAATGAGTGTCCTAATGGTGCTCATCTTTGCCACGGGGTTGAATGTCTCTTCAAAGTCCACTCCATAGGTTTGTGCAAAACCCTTGGCCACCAATCTTGCTTTGAACCTAGAAATAGATCCATCTGAATTCCTCTTTACTTTATACACCCACTTATTACCTATTACCTTCATGTTCTCCTTCTTGGGCACTAGAGTCCATGTTTGATTTTCCTCAAGTGCGTCGATCTCTTCTTGCATTGCCTCTTTCCATTCGGTGTACCTGCTTGCATCTTCATAGCAATCGGGCTCATGATCTTCTACTACTTTGTTCATATATGCATAATGTGTTGCCATGTATGAATCATAAGTAAACCTTTGAGTTGGATACTTAACTCTAGAAGACTTCCTTTCTTCACCTTTTGGAGGAATAAACCTCCTTTGCCTTGGGAACTTGATCTCTTTCTTTGACGTGGCTTCTTTCTCCATCATGTGTCCTTCATCATCTTCAACTTCATTACCTTCTTCATCCAACTCCACCAATGTTGCTTTGCCTTTGTTGATTGATTGTGCTTCATAGCTTGATGAAGATCTCCCCCTCCATGGTGAGTTCATGCTTGAACTATCTTCATTGATGGAACACCTTGGGCCGCTTAGCTCTAGGTCGATTTGTTCTTCATCATGTCCATGCTTTTCTTCTTCATAGTCCTGCATACAATCATACTTCTTATACCAAGGGAGTAGCTCATCAAATGCTACATCCCTTGATATCCTCAAGTCCTTTGTATTTGGGTTGAAGCACCTGTAACCTTTATGATCATTTGAATATCCTAGAAACACACACTTTTCTGCCTTTGGTTGTAGCTTGTGCCTCAATTCACTTGGCACATGTACATAACAAGTACATCCAAATATCTTCAAGTGGGAAAGATCAGGTTTCTTACCATAATAGGCTTGATATGGTGTCATGCCATGGATCCCTGAGGTAGGAGCCCTATTCATTAGATACACGGCGGTATTTGCTGCATCACTCCAAAACATGT
Organism: Ceratopteris richardii; assembly: GCA_020310875.1. Taxonomy (NCBI): domain Eukaryota; kingdom Viridiplantae; phylum Streptophyta; class Polypodiopsida; order Polypodiales; family Pteridaceae; genus Ceratopteris; species Ceratopteris richardii. The sequence goes on along the minus strand of CM035432.1, from coordinate 24,930,424 downwards.
TAGGTACATTCATCTCATTAAGCATTGCTCTAGCGATCTCGGCAATGTATCTATTCTTTCTCTCTGCTACTCCATTTTGTTGGGGTGTGTACCTGCATGTTACTTGCCTCTTGATGCCTTGATCCATTAAAAAATCAGAAAACTCATTTGAGAAATATTCTCCCCCTGCATCAGACCTTAGCTTCTTGATATATGTACCTGTTTCCTTCTCTACCATTGCCTTGAATGCTTTGAAACATGTAAACACATCTGATTTGTTTTTTATGAAATAAACCCAAACCATCCTTGTGCAATCATCTATAAAAGTGACAAAGTACTTGTTACCTCCAATGGATTGCTCTTTCGTTGGCCCCCACACATCTGTATGTATCAACTCCAATGGATGTTGGCTTATGTAGCCACTCTTCTTGAATGGAAGTCTCGCTTGCTTCCCTAGTTGACAAGATTCACATAAATGCTTCATACCTTGTCCTTGGAAGTTGGGAAGACCTTCAACCAGCCTCTTGAATTGCATTTCCTTCATTCTTTGTATGTTGATGTGACCTATCCTCTTGTGCCACAAGTCCAACTCCAAAATCCTCTTGTTTCCATATGTGAAGTAGACATGTTGAGTAGAATGAGAATTTACCTCCAAAGTGAAGAGTCTCCCTTGCTTCTTTCCTCTTGCTATGACCTTGTAACCTTGCTTAGGGTTCTCCACAAAGCATCCACCTTTGTTGAACCTTACTTGATAGCCTCTTTCAACCATTTGCCCAACGGACACCAAGTTCTTTGTGATGGTAGGTACATGCAAGACATCCTTGAGACATCTTCCTTCCTCCTTGTCATCCAAAGCTACATCTCCAACATGGGAGATCTCATGGGCTGTATCATCACCTGTTTCTACATGTCCTTTACCTTTGGGAGCATGTAGATTAGTAAACCAAGAAGCATTGCAACTCATATGGTTGCTACATCCACTATCAATATACCAAGTGTTATCTACTTTGCTTGAATTCCCATTCATGTGCATCATCAAGAGATTGTCATTTTCTGAACTTGTAGAAGCATAATTACCTTGGCCTTTGTATGAAGAACCTTGATTATAGTTCCTTTGGTTTCCTCCTTGGTAGCAATCTCTAGCATAGTGGCCAAACTTGCCACATATGTAACATCCTTCGCCATCTTGATTCCTGTTTTGTTGATGTCGTCCTCCTCTTCCTCTTGATCTTCCTCTCCCTCTTTGTGATGAGGTGCCTTGGTCATGTCCTTGATTTCTTGAGTGGCCTTGCCTTCCTCCAAACCTTCCTTTGCCCCTTCCTTGTCCTTGTCTTCCTTTGCCCCTTTGATTACCTGCATAGAAAACTTGTGCATCTTTGCTTTTAGTTGAACTTCCACCTATGTTCATTTCTTCGGTGACCATGAGAGCAACCAATTGCTCAAAATTGGGAAGATTATCCCTTACATAAACTAAAGTGGTAAAGGGTTTCCACTTCTCATCATCTCTCAAACCATTGAGAGTATAAGCCACAAGATCGTCATCGTCTACGTGGCTTCCAATGGATCCCAATGCATCTGATAACTCCTTGACCTTAAGTATGTAGTCATTTATGCTACTCCCTGAGCTCTTCCTAAGGTTGTTGAGCTCATTCTTGAGTTGGATCTTCCTTGCTTTGGTGCTTGTTGAATAAAGCCTTTCAAGTGTCTCCCATACCTTCATGCTTGAATCCAAGTCTTGGATATGGCCGATCATGCTATTGCTAATGTGTTGGGAAAGAATAAAGATAACCCTCTTGTCTCTTTCATTCCATTCCCTAAAGGCCCTTCTCTGGTCATTGGTTGGATTCTCATCCAACCTAGATCTTGGTTCACTTCCACTAATCAACCCCCAAAGGCCCTTGCCCATAAGATAGTTGGAGACCCTAAATCTCCATGGTTGATAGTTACCTTTGTCTAGCTTTTCAATTTGAGTGTTGAAGTCTCCCATATCTAGTCTTTGATACTTGACCTAGCCCTTGGCTAATGCTCCAATGTGTGTAAAATGAAAATGAGGCTCTGAGGTTACCTCAATCCAAAGCTTTCCTTAGATGGACACCTTGTGCTCTTGCAAATTTGAGTAGAATAGCTCCCCCTTGATGTGAGCTACCTCCAAAAAGCTTTTGTTGATGCAACTCTTCAACCACCAACTCCAAGAGGTCTTCTTGCTTGTATGTGATACCTCCAAGATGCACAAATGCTCTGATACCACTGATGGGGGAAGTATCTCAACCCCTAAGCAACGATGAAGCGCGAATGACCTCCACAGGTATCCTTCTTTGACCTCTGCACACCAAAAATGCTCTTACTCAGCGCTTATGCAGAGAACTCCAGTGAGCTTTTGTAGACCTGTAGTAGACACCAAGGGCTTTCCAACAAAACAAATTTCACTTGAAATGGATGCTTACACAAAGAGAAACAATGTCTACAACATGAGCTAGTTGAATGCTCACAACTGCTAGTCAAGCAGAGACCTCACTTCACTCCAGCAAACTTTTCTCAGAGATTATACAGAGAATGAATCTCAAACTTAAGTCAACTTTAGAGGACTCTAATAGCTACCCAATGACACCAAAATCATAGCAAATGGATACATAGAGAAGGAGAACCAGCCCTTACAAGAGAGAGCACAATATTTCCAACAGAGCCTACACAAAGAGAGAGATAACAATCACACAACTTCACTAAAATGAATGTTGCTCCCAGCTTACTCAGAGAATGCTCCAGAGCATTGGTAAGCATAAAATAGACGCTTATAGCTATCCAATGAGACAAGAATTACATCAAATGGATACCATATGAGGGAGAACCAATGCTAACAACTCAGGGGTAGAGAGTTGCAACACTGCCTGCGCACACACATAGATATGCCTACTAAAAGAAAACAAACAAGCAAGCAAGGGGGTTGCTTAAGCAAGGGGCTTGCTTATCACAACTCCAGCACTTAGTGCTCACTTTACATGAGCTAAAACTCCAAGAAGATGGCCCAAAAAAAGTCGGGATACATGCTCCTTTTATAGTGAGAGGTGTGCCCCTAAAATCTAGGAACTACCTTTCCAAATCAGCCTCCTAACTTGGAGGAATTAGTTGAGATGACTTGGGGAGTGGTTGAGTGACTTTTCTTGATGGAATCTCGTGGCTTTTGGCTTCCTTTGATTGCTCCACATGTCCATAAAAGATTCCCCACGAATTTTTAGCTTGAAGCTTGACTTTTAACAAAAATTTCTCATCACTTTATAAACCCACTTGTTGCAAATTAACCTCATCCATTTCTTCCTTTGATCTAGACTCCACGTGTCGCTTTCTTCCAGGTCTTTGTACTCTTCTCTCATAGCTTCTTGTCACTCCTTTGTGTCCATGCTAGCTTCATAGGTAGAAGGTTCATGGACTTTGATAACACTAGACATGAAAGAAAAATGCCTATCAATATAACTATCATAAAAAGGCTTGAGATTGGATCTCTTACCCTTCTTGACCCTCATTCTTCTCCCTTTGGTGGGATAAACCATCTTTGCCTTGGTGAGTTGATCATTGCTTTTGATGTAGCTCCCACTTTTAACATAGGTTCTTCAAAGTATTCAATTTTATGTCCATCTTCATCAAGTTTTACCAATCTAGCCTTTCATTTGCTCATTGATTGATGGGGTGAATCCATGATTGAACCTCTTTGTGTGCGTAGACCACTATTTTCCAAGTTATCTTGAACCCTAGCACCATATATCCTCTCTACGGCTTCAATATCTTCATCTGAGAATGGAACTTTGGAAGTATTCCATGGTTTGAGTTTATAAAACACTACATCTCTAGACACCTTTAGCTCCTTTCTATTAGAGTTGTAGCACCTGTAACCAAGTCGAGATGACATGCAGGTCATTTGATCCTCTTTTTATAGTTGATTTTGGAGCCAATCTTTTGAATTTATATTCAAAACTCCACCTAAAAGTAAATCCTAAAATATAGGACATATTATCTCATCAATCAATTACGAGATTTCATGCTTCCTAACTTTCTCGTGGATATAGGACTCTTTTACAAAAGGTAAATGTAATTGATTTTACAAGGGATTGATCATATAAGGCTCCATATAAAATATGCTCATCATTCAAGTATGTGGGCTTGGATTCTTGTGCACCAACAGAAAATATGTAGGATTGGTCAAGAGGAGATTTTCATGCAGTTTTGCACATGATTTTGTCTCTAATTCTAACCAGTGCTGCTACAAGATAAGGATTTAAACTTGCAATTGATTGAGCCCCTTCCTCTAATGGTTAACTCTACCTGGTGAGGTGTTGGATGATGCATTGGAGATAGTTAAGTTTTCATACAATTTTTTCATACCTCCTTAGCCCCAATTAACATAATTTTCTATCAACTTCAACTATGAGTTGATTATCCTTAGCCTACTTTAATTGTTCACACGCATAAGTTGTGCGGTCTTGAATATCACATTAGAAACACCTTCTACTACCGGTTCCTCGTTTTTCAGTATTTCTTTGAAAAGTTGGCTGAGTAGCTAATTAATTAGGAGGAACTGGCGGATAAACTTGGTGAGGAGGAGCAGTGAATTGAGGCATAAGAAGTTGTATTGTTGGAGCCATATTTGCTTGATCCAACCCACTACTACTAGCCTCAGGCTCATGGAAGCTTATGGAAAATACTTTATTGTTTAAATGTGCAAGCTTTTTTGAAAGAGATGCTTGCATATTCATTACATTTTCCATTTTTTTTTTCAATTGGAGTCTTAGGGGTGATGAAAAATTATCCATAGCTGTAGTTGCAGGTATTGGCATGTTGGAATGCCCCACTATAGGTAGATCTTTAGGCTGAGTAGGAATTGGTCTCTCATATAGTATGGATTGAAGTTGTCTCATTTGAGCAATAGCTTCTATTTCACGCTTAACAATTTTCTAATCATCTCTCAAACCATACCTTTTTCCAGGATCCTCTATTCTTCGTTCTACTTTAGCTCTATCCTCTGGTCTTAATATCTTAAGGAAGTGGACGATAAGATCAGGGTTTCATGCATTCCTACCATCTTCATCAAACTAAGAAAGCCATCTCATAAACTCACTATGAAGATGAGCTCACTAGTCTTAGAGGAATTAATCCATCTCCAAAACCCTTCCCGACTATGCTGACTAAAATCTTGAAGAAGGAACCTTTTATGAAGTTCTTTCTTAAAGTTAGCCCAAGGTTTACTAGCATGTTCATGGATACTTTCAAGAATGCATCCACTCACAACTCAGCCAAAGTATTGTGCTAGTATATCGTTAGGCAATCCTTGGATCTAGACTTGCTCCTCAAATGCATCCACGAACTCAGTGATATTCAATCCACTAAATTTACCATTTTCACATAGGATTGATTGCATTGTCTGTGCACCTTGCTTCTAAATTATCATATTTTTAAACACTTCCTCCATCCTATGCTCTTGATGTCACCTAGAGTGAAGTATCAAATCTATAATAACAGGTTCTATGATCTCTCTAAACTATCTAAAGCTACCACTATGTAGGATAGCCAGGAGATTAGACTTTACCAAAACCTAGACTTCTGCACCTATCTTCTTTTTTAGTTTGCTTTGTTTTTTCTTGTTTTACTTTGATTAATTCTCTTTTAGGAAAATTTATTTTCTTGTATTTAAAGTTTATAAGTCTTCTACTTTAGTTTAAATTAAAATTCCATATTTGTATTTTTCTTGTTTTCAAAGTTTATAATGCTTAATTCTCAACTCTTAGATTTACTTTAATTTAAATAGAAATCTTGTTTTTTATATAATTTTTGAAAGTTTTCATAAATTTTTTAAAAATATTGTAGATACTAATGATAAAAGAACATAAAATAACAGCAAGTAACTAAGTAGAGAAACTAACAATAATTTTTCCTAAGTGAAATGATAAGAACAAGAACCTTTTCTTTATCCTTGCAATAAATGCAAATCAAGTGAATCCTCATACAAATTATCAAGCATTCTTTTTATCAAAAATAAATGAGACTTACGATATAACATGCAATGACTATCTTTGTTAAAGCAATGTAAAATGAAAATAATATCTTTTATGTATTTTATGTTTTGCAAATGCAAGTGATGTGCAATGTCGACTATCTCTCCTAATGTAATATGAAATTAAAATATTGCTCTTATGTTTTGTAAATGCAAATGATGTATGTACGCTTTTTGCATTTATGCGATCTCTTGTATTCTCAAGCGGGTGATGATGACACTGCTTGCGAAGCTTGAGGAAGTACTTCCAGTTGAGCAAAGACTAGCGTAGACCTGTGCGTTAATAAACGCTTGAACATAAAAGCTAAGACTGAGTTGTAAACGTTTACAACACTATAGTAGCTAATACCTAACGGTATACGTGCTTAGATTCACCCCTAACCTAACATTGATATAAATAAAAAAATATATGCTCTAATGCCAAGTTTGCATGATAGTACACCGTATTAAGCTTTTGAAATTTGAGTTGGCACACATATGAGTTCTAAATTGTGCACATTGTAGTGATCCTTGTAACTCGATTTGAATTATAGTTCGGATGACTGTAAGAGCGCGTGAAAAGAGAACCAAAAAACAACTCTGTTCTGATTTTTTATAGAAATGTCACTTCTCACTGCAAATCAAAGTCATTAATATTCAGTTCAAGTGATCAACCCCATCTTTCTAAAGCAAAATACATAGCTCTACACGGTTATCACTTTAAAGGTTGAACCAAAGCAGATCATTCATTTTCATATTCATAAAATGCCCATGGAAAATAGAAGAACAGCAAAGTGAATGTGAATATGTTTCAAATCCGTTTCATCTTCGCAATAATTATTCGAGATGCATCAGGAAAACTATCTTTTGTTCACTAGATGTCTGACTCAATTCTCATGTATGTCATGAATTGCCAACATTAGTTGAATTCAGAATCTCCATCTACCTCAACAAACAACTTAGCAACTTTATTATCTGAAATTGCATTTGACCAGTTTCAAATCAAATGACAATGTTCATGCAAGAAACTCATAAAATCCTGTTCAGCACAGAAGAATTCGAACATGCGACATTGTAGAATAAAAGCAAATGCTTTACTAACTTATCAATCACATCTGATGAGCGGGTTAACTTCAAGAAGAGTATTCACATCGTTCAATATCGTTATGAATCGAGTTCTATAATGTGAAGCAAAGATTTACAAGTCTTCGTAGGTATAACCGCATTCGAATCCTTCTCTTTCTTCTGATAGTTATATGATCAAGATGATTAGCTCCGTCACTAGTTTCTCTCCAGATAATATATGACAAGTTACAAAAGAGGCATCAGAATAGAACTCAAAACATTTTCGCACGTATTCAGACCAAAGGAAAAAAACCCATCAGGTAGATTATAGATCGTATTGTCAGGAAATAGAGAAAGATCATGCCTTATAATATCTTGGTCAGTGTTTGTATATTGTTAAATTGACGGCCGTGCATCCATGCTTTGGTTATGTTGATATTCCGCACATAAATTGCTACCATCATCTTCTTCAGAAACATGCTTCAGTGTTCTCCAGTCTTCGCAACGAATTGACATAGAGATGGAGAAAGAGTAACGGTGGAAAGGAGTAATAGTAGGTGACAATCTCAAGACAACAAATCAAGGAAGATGACCACAAACACCAGCATAGCGACATGATCATCCGATCATGTTCACTCCTGTCATCTCTCAATTCTCTCTCTCCTCCCCCCCCCCCCCCCCCCCCCCCCAAATTGAGTTATCCCTCTCTCTCAAAAAGAATAGAGATAATGCTCCAACAACGTATTCCTTCATGATCAGATTCCTTCGTGAATCCCCTAAAATGTATTCCTCATGTGCATGCTTGGAAACTTCTTCTATCCTCTCACATCTGACAATCATCAGGTGTCAACGCCTCTTGATATGCTAAATTTAAAGTGTTATGTAGTTGCAGAAATAGCCCTGCAAAAGAAAAAAAGCAACTTGAATGATCCACCACTCTCCTCCTATTTTGAGTCACTTATGAGTTTGTTGGAAAAGTGATGGTTAAGATAAATGGTGCTGAATATTTACAATAAGAACAACTCTTGAGTGTGAACATATTAGAGAAAATTTCAATGTAAGTTTCAAGAAAAGAAGGAAAGCAAAAATCCAAGTCGTCAAGACGTTTGATATCCCATTTCCCTTCAAACCCTTGCAATCCAAAGCTTGTATCGCACCAATAGTATAAGGTTTATCTTTGGCCTTGGAATAAGAATCATCTAGCTTCTTTCGAAATTCTAATGAAAATATGATGATTTGAGAGTTTGAACCATTCCATCATTATTCTAGAAATTGTAGGATCTTGATTTAAGTCCTTGCCATCAAAGTGATCTCAATCCCCTACTCTTCTCAACCAAGAACTACTTTGGAAGGATAGAGACAACATAAGGGTATTTTCTTGATTTTGGTTGATAATCATGAAGACAAAATCTTCACGATAGCGGATGTGGTCAAATTCACCGTACAAATGACAGCGTGGCTGAAATGCACGATTAGTTGTATTGATAGCTCCTTGATTCCAGCAAGGCTGACTAAAATTTCATGATCAAGGGGCCCTCAAATTTGTATAGGATTAAGCTATATTCCACATCTAAGGAGGGCTGTAATTCAGAGTAGGTTCCTTGCACTCCTATACGATTGCATACTGCTAGTCCATTCTGTGTCTTAGCGTTGTACGTACAGATATCGATGAAGTGACTCCCTTTTTTGCAAAATGAACATTAAACCTGATTTAAAGCATAGTTTGTTGCCACATGCCTTGGATTTTTGTATTTTACATAGAAAACCTGCTTCAAGACATCTTCAGCTTTGCTCTTGCAATTCTTTACTCATTCAAGGTCTTTTGCAAATCTGCCTACTTTATTCTCCAACTACAAAACCATCTCGATCATAACATCGAGTGTCATTCCATCGATACACCAGATTATCATCACCTACTATAATTGTGGGTTAAGCCCATTTACAAACCACTAAGTAATTATATTATTTGGCAAATTGGCCATGACAACACTTTCAGATGAGTGCCAAAGATGGTGGCATACTCTTACACTTGCTAGTTTATTTTCTGTATATTTTTAGGTAGGAAGTAGAAATTTTTTGCAGGATTCTTCTTTAGCTAAAAGCATTGAAAAAAAAGCATTACAAACATCATCATAACATTAGAAGTGATTGAGACCAAACTCTATCAGCCATCATACTTCTTTATTAGCTAGTGTTGCTTGGAAAAATATGGCTTTCTATTCATCACCATCTAGATTTTGTAATAAGTTGTAGTTAATTTCGAATGTTTGCACATGAGCATCAGGGAGTCATCTCCTAGAAATTCTCCAAACTTAGCATAGGTTATGCCAATTAGAAACTTTGGGAATCAAGTATTTGTGTGTGTCCACTACTTTGCTAAAATCAACGGTAGTGAGTGAAGCTTGATTAGTAACTATGGGTAAACCTTGTGGGAGTTGCAAGTTGAGGGGTTGAATAGGTTATACTTCTTTTGTTTGGGATGCTTTCCTACCCTTCTAGAATCATGGGAATATTCTTGGGATGCATTGTTCAATTGGCATTCTCCAACCTTCACGAATAGTAACCGGATTGAAGGCCGACTCTTCTACAATTTTCATGATATCTAATATAATTTTGGGTGTGGATTCAATTTGCATAAAATGTGTGGTCTACATCTTTTCATTTGCAATCAAATCTTTGAAAGCTTCAAAAACACGATGGGGGACCGGACTTTATCAGACACGAAATTTTCATCAAACTCTACATTACTACTCGACAACGGAATTTCACTAGACATCACCTAAGATTTCTTTGATTTTTCTTGCACATCAAAAATGAGGAAATACTATGGTGTCGCACTACCGCTTGCTGCACTTTTTCCTTTAGAGTTCATGCCTTCACTATCTTTACACCAAGGGGTTTCCACTACACACTTTATTCGAATGGGGTGTTTGTCACTTTAGTGCTTTGGATAGGTCTCACAAGAATGTGGTTTTGCCATGTAGTTGATAGGAACCATTCCCCAATAGGGTCATCAGTGTTCATCTCTTTCCATGTCTAGTGCGATGGACAGGACAAGTTGTCAGGGTTCTTGGGTGGCAAAATTTAGTGAAAACTTAATCCCTATGTTTTTCCAACTAATTTGCACCGAATGAGTTAATTAACTTATCAACACAATAATAGGGAGATTTGTGCTAATTTGTCGGAATCACAGATACAAAATAGACTGCTTAATCACCAGATTACTTAATCACTCATACTTATCACCACACAAACCACTAACTTCCTATAGAGTATGATAAAAACTAACTGTGGAGCAATTCAATGTAATAAAGCAAACTTCTCTTAGTAGTAGATCAAATAGTCAGGCATGTCTGATATTTGATTTTCTCCATGACCATCATCTGCCTAATCAAGATAGAACAAAGTATATTAAATTGAAGAGTTAGATCCGGTTGTCTCCCTCTTTGGTAAAACATTTTATGGCATTTAATATTTACAAAGGTCACCGTCCGATGGATAATAATTGGCATCATCTTATCTCTAGATATGTAACCATAGAGGTTTCTCCCTTGAAGATAGGATTCCATTCTAAGTGACATGTTAAGTAGTTACCTCTATCCAACTTGTCTATCCATGAAGGAAATCCATCTACCATGTTTACTAGTTGCTCTGATAGCATTGTGAGGAAATGATGTGTTCATTCTAAGGATGAGGTGGTGGTGCAAGAAACCTCATCTACACCTGCGAATTTAGCTTCAGGTATGCTACATATAGGTCATTAGCTTTATAATGGTGCACATAGAACCATCTAGTTGCTATAATAACATTGTGAGGAGATGATGTGTTCTTTCCAGAGTTGACATAGTGGTGCAAGAAACCTCATCTACACCTGCCAATTTAGCTTGATGGATGCTACATATAGGTCTTACTATTATGCTCATAGCTTACAACCTAGTATGAATTGACCATAGAGCTTTTGTACACACCTAATTGACGTGTATAGCTAGCTAAAGCAAGGTATTTCATGAATTTAGCTAGACCATACAAGGAGAAACGAATCTAGCAAGTCAAGGGGTCACCTTTGAGGTTTTTGGATCTAGAAGATGTGCAAACATAGTCACCTTCCTTGCTCCATATCTCAAGATTTACTAAATCAAACTTGATGAAATTTGATATATAGATACTAGACACTTCAATAACAAGAATTATAGTATAGGCAAAGATGAGTACATAAAGAGAAATCGATTCCACAAGTGCACTATAATGATGAAGATGCTCAAGCACATAGCAGATAGAGATGTACTTAATGAAATGTATCAAAATATGAATGCTATTACACATATGATACAAAGAGAGTGTACTACAATAGAAATAGATGATGTGATGCAATGTATGCTCACTAAAGTAGCTAAAATCCTCTCAGATGTGCTCTCATATCTCGTGACTAAAAACATGTGTATTTATACACATTGATAGAATTTGAATTTTGAATTCTCTCACCTAGAAGTGATCCTACACTTTGGTGATGAACCGAATTTGATTCTTCCTACCACATGAATCATGAGTTCAGCCTCCCATTTTCACGAGATTCTTTTCTCCTCTTGACTTTTACAATTATCTAGGATGAATGCATTGATATTTCCAAGCATAAGCTCATGTATAGGTCTCTTATGGGGAGAGACAAATACATGTGTCGTCCATAATCTTTAGAAAATCACTTACGCTTGCTAAATGTACCAACAATCTTCAACTCCTTCCCAAGCCTTTCCTTATTGTCCTTGATGTATTCTTCATGATCACCTTTAATACTCAAGGCATCTACATACATTCCTTGCTTTCTTGTATCCACAATTGATCAAGTCATATATAAGTCTTTGCTTCCATGCATTTGGGGCTTTCTTGAGACCTGAGAGTGCCTTCTTTAATGTGCACACATAATATTCCCTAAATCTATATTCAAACCTAATGGTTGGTCCATGTATACCACCTCTAATAGCTCTCCATTTAGGAAATGAGTCTTCACATCTAGTTGATACATCTCGTGATGTTTGTTAGTTGCGATTGTGATGATTTCTATGATCATAGGGACCTTTATATAGGGATGAAGATCTCTTCATAATGCACTCCATATTTTTTAGCAAACACTTTAAGTAGGTTTTCTAGGGTTTTAGAATGTTTTAAAGGTTAAAACAATTAATATTTAATGAAATTAATCTATATCTAAACATTGGTTCAATAATAAAAATTAAAATATGGTTTAATTAATTATTTAATCATGTATGTGCAATTAAATCCTAAGGTTTGATTTAATTAAAACTTAAACTAAGGTTAATTTAAATGATTTATTTAATTAAGAAAATTAAGGTAATAGAATAAAAATAATAATTGAAGTGGATAATTAATGAGCGGTGTATGTGAGTGCTGTTTAAAGTGTGGTGTGGGTTAAGTGTGTAACTAAAGTGGTTAAAGTGAATAGTTTCAAAGTGTGGTAGTTGTGAGTGCAAGTTAAAAGAGTGGTAGAAAAAAAATATGCATTTAAAGTGTAAAAAAGGTGTGTACAAAGAGTGGTGAGTGTGAGGGTAATTAAAAGAGAGGTTGTGTGAGAAACGTTAATTAAAGTGTGGTGAATGTTAATGGGGAAAAGTGAGGATGAGGAAATAAAGTAAAATCAAAGGAATGGTTTACAAATGAGTTGTGTGTGTATATATATGAGTGTGTTGATCTAGTTTTTCCTAATGTTTTTTGCAGGTACTGTCTCCTGCTCTTTACTTTCTTCTGTTTTTCCTTCTTTCTCATTAGACCCTCCTCGTGCTCGGGATATTGAGCCGTCATGTCCTTCTGTGTACGATGATCTTGATATGCCCCATGCTGCTGCATGAATGATTGTCCGGCCGAAAGCATGACCATGCCTATTCCGTGGCTTGGTCTGAGTCCCTGCAGTAGTGTGTGGTGTATGTGCGTGTATGTGTTATGTGTGAATGTGTTATGTGTATGTGCGTGTATGTGTTATGTGTGAATGTGTTATGTGTATGTGCGTGTTTGTGTTATGTGTGAATGTGTTATGTGTATGTGCGTGTATGTGTTATGTGATGTGAAGTATATATGTGATGTGTGTATGTATGTGTGTGTGTGAAGTATATATGTGATGTATGTGTGTGTATGATGTGATGTATGTGTGTGTATGATGTGATGTATGTGTGTGTGTGATGTGTGTGTATGTGATATATGTGTGTGTGTGTATGTGTGTATGTGTGATGTATGTGTGTGAGAGAATCTCTCCCTCCCCTCCTCTGCTGCAGCGCAACAGCGCGCACAGAGAAGGAGAGAGAGAGATAGAGAGAGAGAGAGAGAGAGAGAGAGAGAGAGAGAGAGAGAGAGAGAGAGAGAGAGAGAGAGAGAGAGAAGCCCCTCCCTTTTCCTCCATAGCACTGCGCGTGGCAGCGCTGCAGAGAGAGAGAGAGAGAGAGAGAGAGAGAGAGAGAGAGAGAGAGAGAGAGAGAGAGAGAGAGAGAGAGAGAGAGAGAGACAGGGAGAGAGAGAGAGAGAAGCCCCTCCCTTTCCCTCCACAGCACTACGCGCGGCAACGCTGCAAAGAGAGAGAGAGAGAGAGAGAGAGAGAGAGAGAGAGAGAGAGAGAGAGAGAGAGAGAGAGAGAGAGAGAGAGAGAGAGAGAGAGAGAGAGAGAGAGAGAGAGAGAGAGAGAGAAACGGCAGAGAAAGAGAGAGAGAGAGAGAGAGAGAGAGAGAGAGAGAGAGAGAGAGAGAGAGAGAGAGAGAGAGAGATGACAGAGAGAGAGAGAGAGAGAGAGAGAGAGAGAGAGAGAGAGAGAGAGAGAGAGAGAGAGAGAGAGAGAGAGAGAGAGAGAGAGAGAGAGAGAGAGAGAGAGAGAGAGAGAGAGAGAGAGAGAGAGAGAGAGAGAGAGAGAGAGAGAGAGAGAAGGAGACAGAGAGAGAGAGAAAGGAAGGAGAGAGAGAGAGGAAAGAGAGAGAGAGAGAGAGAGAGAGAGAGAGAGAGAAAGAGAGAAAGAGAGAAAAGAGAGAGAGAGAGAGAGAGAGAGAAAGAGAGAGGCGCAGAAGAGAGAAACGCAGAAAGAGAGAGAGAGAGAGAGAGAGAGAGAGAGAGAGAGAGAGAGAGAGAGAGAGAGAGAGAGAGAGAGAGAGAGAGAGAGAGAAAGATAGAGAGAGAGAGAGAGAGAGAGAGAGAGAGAGAGAGAAAGAAAGAGTTAGGAGAGAGAAAACGATTTATATTAACATTAATCTAAATTAAAGATAATTATATTTAATTAATTAGTTAATATTACATTGTTTAATTAATTATATCTATTTAGTTATATTACTACATTATTTCAATTAAATATAAGTACTTTTATTAAGATATTTAAGAAATTGGTATTCTAAATACTTACTTCCAAAAGTTTAATTAGAGTTTTTTAGCATATGAGTTACTAAGTGTTATATGCATTAGCATGAATATGTATGTGTATGCATGATTAATATGCATAAGCATGCATGTATGTTAGTATGCATAAGCATGTGTATGAATGCATGTGTTTGAATGATTAATGTGTTAGCATGCATGTATAAATGTGTGTTACCATATTTATGAAAGTATATTAGTATGTATAAGATTATGTGTTAACATGTGCATTAGCAGATATTAGCATTTGAAAGCATGTATGTAAAGTACATTAGTATGCATGAGGAATGTATGCATTACAGTGTATGTGAATACTTTAATGTATGCATGAACATATGCATGTGTATGAAAAATGTATGAGAAGAATGTTTTTTATGTTTCTCATTAATTTCTTGTTAGATTACTAATATTCCTAATGTTTTTTGCAGTGTCGAGAAGCATTGAAGATTAATGAGCAATTGAAGAGCAAATGAAGTGCAGTGAACCTAATGTTTTTTGCAGTGTCGAGAAGCATTGAAGATTTATCAGCAATTGAAGAGCAAATGAAGTGCAGTGAACCTAATGTTTTTTGCAGAAACATTGAAGATTACAATTAATTGAAGTGAAGGCAATTGAAGTGAAGCGGCAGCTTAAAGATCCATTTAAATCTTATTTCCCATTTAGTCAACTATCCAATTGACTAGACATTTATCCAATTGTTTAGGCCTTCCAGTTGTATTAGATTTATTGATTTGAACCATTAGCTTATCAATTAATTTATTTAAGCAGTTTTGCAACAATATTCTTTCCCATTACTTTCATCAAGAACCATTAGCATATCAATTAATTCATTCAAACAGTTTAGCATCATATTGTTTCATTAGTTTTTCCATTACTTTCCTTGATGTCTTCTAAGTTAGTTCATGAGTCTGAGCACAGTACTATTGAAAATATTGAAAATATTGAAAATGTTCCGCCAACTCTAGACAGACCAGAACCCTTTAGCTTACCTGATAGTTTAGTAGAAGAACCCATTATGGAAGTTTCAATCTCATATCAGGAAGCTGTTGCTATGTACGAGGATGCCCGTCCTTAGGGTCCATCGCTAGTTAAAACTATTTACTTTTGGTAAGAAAAACTTTAGTTTCAGTCATAGAATTAGGTAATTTATATTGTTTTGTCATTAGAACCCTTATTCCTTAAGCCTGAGTCCGCTACAGACACCCTGCGTGTGCGGAACGATTTAGGCGGATGACTTGATCCACCATCGGAGCATCTCGCACGACCCGACATTGGTGAACCCGACGTGAACAAACGGCCTTGCAGCTCAGGTATAAAATTTAAATTTTTCGTGCATGTGCATACATGATATCGACAGGTTGGATTGCAAAAGCTTCTTCATCCGTGGGAGCAGTGGCTTTGTCTTTGACTCCTTGCACTCTTCTAGGTGTTGAGGGTTGTTCCCTAGGGAACTGAGCGCCTCCACAAAGAGTGGCAAGTAGCTATCCTCATCTCGCCACCCCTTTTCATCGACATTAGAAGCAAGAACGTTTGCACAATCATCCATTAGCAACTGATGTATTAGATTTTGATTCTATTAAAAATTGTATAAACCTATACACAAGTCACTCTTTAAGCCTCTTCTTCGATTCAGATTCCAGGTATTTATATTTGGATTCTTTTTGCTTGCACATAATTAAATGAAAATGACATCTAATGTAGAGAATCTTCTGCATGATATGGAAGCACGATTAATTTCGTCTATAGATTTAAAGCTTAATTCCAAGTTTGAGTCCTTAAACTCGTTTCTTTCAATCTTAACTACAGTAGTATCGGATTTTAATGCAAATCTTAATTCAATAGATACTCAATTTGATCACGAGTTTAGGAATTTAGAAGATATTCTTCATTATGAACTCTCAAATTTGAATGAAAATATGGAAAAAATAGCAAATCATGTAAAAGAAATTTCATCATTCAAAACGATTGGTCATGAAATTGCAAGTTTAAAAGAGAACATTGAAAGGTTAAACAATCAAATACACGAAAGTGCTACATGTGAATGCAAAGATAGATATCAAGTACGAGTTCAAAGTATATCTATGTATTGTATTGACCAAAATCCTTTACCCGATCATAGAAAAGTTGATCCTAAGGCTTTATATCAAACACCAAAGAGAACTGTAAGATGCTTCTGGTGTGACCAACTAGGTCATACTTATGGGAATTGTATGGCCTATGAGAAAGCATGTGGCCAACAATTGGTATTAGAAAGTGAACAGAAAATATGTGATTATCAAACGCATCTACCATTGAGATTAAACTTAGGTAGAGGAGGAATGATAGACTATTTTGACCAAGAAAAATTTAGTCCTAAAACCAAACTTCAAAAACAATGGAAACCTAAGAGTCATAAGGAGAAAAGCAATGTATGTCAATTACATTCTATGAACACCAAGATTGTGCCTAAATGTGAATGTTTGGACAATGATCAAAACCTTCTTAAACCTAAATCTATGAATAACATTGATCTTCAAATTAAATCTAAGGATCAAGATACATTGAAAAAGTTTAAGAAAGAAGAAGATGTAAAGATAAAAGATGATGAAAATGAACAATCAATTGATGGAAATATAGATATACAGGCAGTTAAAACAGAACCTAAAGTCATAGAAATTGACAATAAATGTGATCAAAATAAAAATGATGAAAGAATAGTACAAACATCTGAAGACAAAAACCTTCAACTTCAATCAGAACATGACAAGAATATGGGAAAATGGGTACAAGAAGCCATATGGAAGATTGAAAATAATATCAAAAACTCATCTAAAGGTAAGAAAAAGGAGAAGAATTTAAGTGAATAGTTTTATTGTGATGGAATTGTTTATTGAAGATAAAACATTTCAAATTTTGATTTTGCTTGCTGCATATATGCTGTTTTCCTAAAAATTGAGAAACATATACCTAAATTGTTTAGTTTTAATGTTTGAAAAGCTAATTACAAACTTATGATTAAGTTTACATTACGATTTGTTTAATCAAAAGAATTCTAAAATATGAAAACACAAAGTTTGTTTCAAATTAAACAAAAACATGTTTGTAATTATCCTTGCAAATGATTTTGATCAATATGCTTGTCATTTCCTAAACTTATGATAAATTTATGATTTTTTTTCTTTCACAAATAAGAAGAAATCTATTATGAAGAACAATTATGAAGAATATTATTATGATGAATATTTTGCACACAATGATCTTTGTTTACAACAATTATGATGATATACTTTTAAAAGAAAGAAATATATATGATATAAATATGATCATGATAAATATGAAGAACATGAAAAAAATGTTACAATATGAGGATGTTTTTATTGATATACCATATGATGAGTAAGAGGAACTTTTATAATCCAGATATGAATTTTTCATTGATATAAAAAAAATGATGCTCATTTATAAAGATACAAGTTAAAAACTTTGAACATTTTGATTTTTCCTAAATTTTATGAACTTTGTTTCATAGGTTGAAAAACCTATTTAAAAAAAATTTTAAGAATGCATTATTTATGATAATTATAACTACTATGAATTTTTTATGCTGAAATTTGTGACATGATGAAGATGAATCTGATAAAATATATGAATTTATATTTGCAAGATAAATGATAATGAAGATTACTTGTTTTGTAGCTTCTATTTTATAAGTGATTACAGGTTCTAAAGATGCATTGATCAAAGCAATTGAAGATGTTATGCAAAAAGTTCTGATGAATTTAAAGAGAGCAAATTGAAGATGAAGCAGATTGAAGATCAAATTGATTTTAGGTCGTATTTTTCTTTGTCATACAATTTAGATTTATGTATTTTTTTTGCATTCATATAAACTAATTTATAAAGTCTGGAATGAAAAATATTATTTTATAAAGGACTCTATTTAACCATATTAGGAAAATAGACATAATTTATATTTCTACATTTATAGATTAAGTGAGATTTGTTAAAAATAGAAGGATTTGTAGTTCATTTAGATAACGAAAGTAGTTGTATATGTGTAGGAGCATATTCTTGCATGATTCATGTCTGTGAAAACCTAGATCTTTCTTGTCCATGTAGCTAGATCCTTAGCTCGGATTAAGGGGTTAAGCCTTTCCCCTTTAAAACAAAAAAGTAGCGAAAAAAAAAATAAAAAAAATAAAAAAAATAAAAATATATATATATATATATATATATATATATATATATATATATATATATATATATATATATATATATATATATATATATATATATATAAGAATATTGACATGGAAGTTATACCTTCTTCCACCCCAAAAAGGTATTTACATTTATTATCGATATGAAGTTTGCATCATATTTATATGAAGAAAACTAGTTGTGAGAAAACACATCTAGTGATTAAAATTGGGCATACAAGGCGGCTGTGTGTCCAAGTAGATTTAGTAGATTTCTTTGGCATGCTTGATTGCTCATATGTGAATGCATATATACGACGAAACCTGCATTTGAATGAATGAAAACGAATTCTGTTTTAAACTAATCTTTACATAGTTTATAAATGGATGAAATGTAAATTAATGTCTGTTGACTGAAAAGGTTAATAGTTTACCTTTATACTTTAATATGTTTCATTGCCAGATTTAATTTTAATGAAACCTCATGTGCATGTTGAAAAGATTAAAAATTTGATAAGTTAAAAGATGTTTATAAAAAGAATTGATGCTTTTCTATGATTTAATTTCAGGATAATCATTGAAAATGCCACTTCCCTTAATCTGCAAGTTGGCCCATCGGGACGATGTGCAGGTTTGGTGGCGGTGGATGTCGGGAAGATTTACATCTTCCAGTTGATAACCAGAGGAAATAAAAGCAACTTAATTGGTGAATTCTAAACCTCTTTTTCACTGTTGATCAGTTGTTCTGGATTGAATTAACTACTTTTGAAGTGTTTGCACGTACAAGAAATGATGAAGAATATGTGTTCATATTAGGGTCACCCTAATTACTCATTTCATGAGTGTTTTAAATTGATACATATAAGACATATGAGTATATACCCCTAGGGTTTCATAAGTTTATGTAAGTTAAGTCAGTAGGATTAATCCAAAGGATCTTAAATGATTCCATTGGGTTAATGTTAAGGGTTTAGATGATTTATCATGGGTTAGAGATAGGGTTTAGAAGGGTTTTAAAGGGTTTTCATGAGTTTCTGATGGGTTTAAGTAGGTTTTCTAGGGTTTTAGAATGTTTTAAAGGTTAAAATAATTAATATTTAATGAAATTAATATATATCTAAACATTGGTTCAATAATAAAAATTAAAATATGGTTTAATTAATTATTTAATTATGTATGTGCAATTAAATCCTAAGGTTTGATTTAATTAAAACTTAAACTAAGGTTAATTTAAATGATTTATTTAATTAAGAAAATTAAGGTAATAGAATAAAAATAATAATTGAAGTGGATAATTAATGAGCGGTGTATGTGAGTGCTGTTTAAAGTGTGGTGTGGGTTAAGTAAGTAACTAAAGTGGTTAAAGTGAATAGTTTCAAAGTGTGGTAGTTGTGAGTGCAAGTTAAACGAGTGGTAGAAAAAAAATATGCATTTAAAGTGTAAAAAAGGTGTGTACAAAGAGTGGTGAGTGTGAGGGTAATTAAAAGAGAGGTTGTGTGAGAAAAGTTAATTAAAGTGTGGTGAATGTTAATGGGGAAAAGTGAGGATGAGGAAATAAAGTAACATCAAAGGAATGGTTTACAAATGAGTTGTGTGTGTATATATATGAGTGTGTTGATCTAGTTTTTCCTAATGTTTTTTGCAGGTACTGTCTCCTGCTCTTTACTTTCTTCTGTTTTTCCTTCTTTCTCATTAGACCCTCCTCGTGCTCGGGATATTGAGCCGTCATGTCCTGCTGTGTACGATGATCTTGACATGCCCCATCGTGCTGCATGAATGATTGTCCGGCCGAAAGCATGACCATGCCTATTCCGTGGCTTGGTCTGAGTCCCTGCAGTAGTGTGTGGTGTATGTGCGTGTATGTGTTATGTGTTATGTGTATGTGCGTGTATGTGTTATGTGTGAATGTGTTATGTGTATGTGCGTGTTTGTGTTATGTGTGAATGTGTTATGTGTATGTGCGTGTATGTGTTATGTGATGTGAAGTATATATGTGATGTGTGTATGTATGTGTGTGTGTGAAGTATATATGTGATGTATGTGTGTGTATGATGTGATGTATGTGTGTGTATGATGTGATGTATGTGTGTGTGTGATGTGTGTGTATGTGATATATGTGTGTGTGTGTATGTGTGTATGTGTGATGTATGTGTGTGAGAGAATCTCTCCCTCCCCTCCTCTGCTGCAGCGCGAGAGCGCGCACAGAGAAGGAGAGAGAGAGAGAGAGAAGCCCCTCCCTTTCCCTCCACAGCACTGCGCATGGCAGCGCTGCAGAGAGAGAGAGAGAGAGAGAGAGAGAGAGAGAGAGAGAGAGAGAGAGAGAGAGAGAGAGAGAGAGAGAGAGAGAGACAGAAGCCCCTCCCTTTCCCTCCACAGCACTACGCGTGGCAGCGCTGCAGAGAGAGAGAGAGAGAGAGAGAGAGAGAGAGAGAGAGAGAGAGACAGAGAGAGAGAGAGAGAGAGAGAGAGAGAGAGAGAGAGAGAGAGAGAGAGAAGCCCCTCCCTTTCCCTCCACAGCACTGCACACGGCAGCGCTGCAGAGAGAGAGAGAGAGAGAGAGAGAGAGAGAGAGAGAGAGAGAGAGAGAGAGAGAGAGAGAGAGAGAGAGAGAGAGAGAGAGAGAGAGAGAGAGAGAAACGGCAGAGAAAGAGAGAGAGAGAGAGAGAGAAAGAGAGAGAGAGAGAGAGAGAGAGAGAGAGAGAGAGAGAGAGAGAGAGAGAGAGAGAGAGAGAGAAACGACAGAGAAAGAGAGAGAGAGAGAGAGAGAGAGAGAGAGAGAGAGAGAGAGAGAGAGAGAGAGAGAGAGAGAGAGAGAGAGAGAGAGAAACGGCAGAGAGAGAGAGAGAGAGAGAGGAAGGAGAGAGAGAGAGAGGAAGGAGAGAGAGAGAGAGGAAAGAGAGAGAGAGAGAGAGAGAGAGAGAGAGAGAGAGAGAAAAGAGAGAGAGAGAGAGAAAGAGAGAGGCGCAGAAGAGAGAAACGCAGAAAGAGAGAGAGAGAGAGAGAGAGAGAGAGAGAGAGAGAGAGAGAGAGAGAGAGAGAGAGAGAGAGAGAGAGAGAGAGAGAGAGAGAGAGAGAGAAAGAAAGAGTTAGGAGAGAGAAAACGATTTATATTAACATTAATCTAAATTAAATATAATTATATTTAATTAATTAGTTAATATTACATTGTTTAATTAATTATATCTATTTAGTTATATTACTACATTATTTCAATTAAATATAAGTACTTTTATTAAGATATTTAAGAAATTGGTATTCTAAATACTTACTTCCAAAAGTTTAATTAGAGTTTTTTAGCATATGAGTTACTAAGTGTTATATGCATTAGTATGAATATGTATGTGTATGCATGATTAATATGCATAAGCATGCATGTATGTTAGTATGCATAAGCATGTGTATGAACGCATGTGTTTGAATGATTAATGTGTTAGCATGCATGTATAAATGTGTGTTACCATATTTATGAAAGTATATTAGTATGTATAAGATTATGTGTTAACATGTGCATTAGCAGATATTAGCATTTGAAAGCATGTATGTAAAGTACATTAGTATGCATGAGGAATGTATGCATTAGAGTGTATGTGAATACTTTAATGTATGCATGAACATATGCATGTGTATGGAAAATGTATGAGAAGAATGTTTTTTATGTTTCTCATTAATTTCTTGTTAGATTACTAATATTCCTAATGTTTTTTGCAGTGTCGAGAAGCATTGAAGATTAATGAGCAATTGGAGAGCAAATGAAGTGCAGTGAACCTAATGTTTTTTGCAGTGTCGAGAAGCATTGAAGATTAATGAGAAATTGAAGAGCAAATGAAGTGCAGTGAACCTAATGTTTTTTGCAGAAACATTGAAGATTACAATTAATTGAAGTGAAGACAATTGAAGTGAAGCGGCAGCTTAAAGATCCATTTAAATCTTATTTCCCATTTAGTCAACTATCCAATTGACTAGACATTTATCCAATTGTTTAGGCCTTCCAGTTGTATTCGATTTATTGATTCGAACCATTAGCTTATCAATTAATTTATTTAAGCAGTTTTGCAACAATATTCTTTCCCATTACTTTCATCAAGAACCATTAGCATATCAATTAATTCATTCAAACAGTTTAGCATCATATTGTTTCATTAGTTTTTCCATTACTTTCGTTGATGTCTTCTAAGTTAGTTCATGAGTCTGAGCACAGTACTATTGAAAATATTGAAAATATTGAAAATGTTCCGCCAACTCTAGACAGACCAGAACCCTTTAGCTTACCTGAAAGTTTAATAGAAGAACCCATTATGGAAGTTTCAATCTCATATCAGGAAGCTGTTGCTATGTACGAGGATGCCCGTCCTTACGGTCCATAGCTAGTTAAAACTATTTACTTTTGGTAAGAAAAACTTTAGTTTCAGTCATAGAATTAGGTAATTTATATTGTTTTGTCATTAGAACCCTTATTCCTTAAGCCTGAGTCCGCTACAGACACCCTGCGTGTGCCGAGCGATTTTGGTGGATGACTTGATCCACCATCCGAGCATCTCTCACGACCCGACAACGTGAAGTGCTCCTTCTATCTTCCTTGGAGCCAGCCCAATCTGCATCAGAAAATAGCTTCAATCCTAAATCAGATACATAAGGATAATAAATTCCTTCATTTATGGTTCCTTTGAGATACTTGAGAATCCTTTTGGCAGCATCCATATGTGGTTTCCTTGATGTGTGCATAAATTGACTTAGCACACTCACACTATAACATATATCTACTCTTATCAATGTGGCATAGTTGAGACTTCCCACTAGACTTTGATATGATGTGATGTCCTCTATGAGTTCACCTTCATGTGAGCTCAATTTGTGATTGACCTCCATTGGAGTACCTGCAATCTTACAATCTTGCATCTTGAATTTTGCCAACATGTCCTTAATGTACTTGCTTTGAGTAAGAAACAAACCATGATCTTTGTAGACAACTTCCAAACCTAGGAAGTAGGTAAGTGAACCCAAATCACTTATCTTGAACTCTTCTCTCATCTGATCTTTGATCTTCTTCATACCATCTGCATCATTTCTTGTCAATATAATATCATCTACATATACACATAGGTAGATGATCTCTGAATTACTCTTTTTAATAAAGAGTGAAGGATCTGCCTTGCTTGGTTGAAAGCCTTTCTCCTGCAAGAATGAAACAAGCCTGAAACTCCAAGCTCTTGGAGCTTGCTTGAGACCATACAATGCTTTGTTAATTTTACACACATAATCAGGATAAACTTGATTCTCAAAACCAGGTGGTTGTGCCATATATACCTCTTTTGTTATCCAACCATTCAAGAATGCATTCTTTAGATCTAGTTGAAGAATCTTCCATATCTTGGAAGAGGCAATACTAAGCAAAACCCTAATAGTAGGCATCTTTGCCATAGGAGAGAAGGTCTATGGAGTCATCCCATCAAGGGATTTTGAAGGCAACGTGTTAATCAAGTAAGTGGTTGTAGATACAGCCTCAGCCCATAGATAATTAGGTAAATGTTTTTCATTTAACATGGACCTTGCAGCTTCAACAATTGTCATATTCCTCCTTTCTGCCACTCCATTTTGCTCAGGAGTGTACCTTGTAGTTACCTCTCTTTTGATTCCTCTTTCTTGAAGAAAAGAATCAAACTCATGGGAGAAGTATTCTCCCCCTCCATCTGACCTTAGCCTTTTCAGTGATTTACCTATTTGATTCTCCACAAGAGCCAAATATCTTTTGAAACATGAAAAAACTTCATCTTTGTGTTTCATAGAGAATAGGATAGTCCATCTGCTGCAATCATCAATAAAGGAGACATAATACCTTGATCCAGATATTGAAGCTTCCTTGCTAGGTCCCCATACATCTGTATGAACCAACTCCAAGAGATCTCCATGCATATAACCTTTCTTCATGAATGGTAACCTATGAGACTTTCCAAATTGACATGCACTACACTTATAAATCATATGTTGTTTTGACAAATTAGGGAGTCCAAGTACACTTTGGTCCCTACAAATTTGCTTTAATGACCTTTCACCAATATGTGCCAACCTTTTGTGCCATACTTCCAATTCTGTGAGTGTCTAACTACCATAATTAAAGAGAGCAATGTTTCTAGTGTCTTGTAATTCAAATGTGAACAATCTACCTATATTTTCACCTTTTGCAATTCTTGTGAATCCTTGACTTGGATCTTTAACAAATACTCCTGCTTTTGTGAACCTGATTTGCAACCCTTTCTCTGCTATCTGCCCAACACTTATCAAGTTCTTTGTAATGGTAGGGACATAGAGTACCTTACTAAGTAGGTTGATGTTTCCATCAGGTGCTTTGACATTGCCTATTTTCTGCACAAGGTGTGTTGTATCATCTCCTGTTTGTACCTCATGCTTATTCCTTGGATCTTCTAAATCTGATAGGAGTGCCAAATTTCCTGCCACATGATTTGAACAACCTGAATCTATGTAGAAAACATGCTCATCAGATTTACCTTGTGGCATAGCCATGTTCATGATCAATAATGAATCCTCTTTGTTGGAGTCTTCTGTGTAGTTATTGAAGACTCTCCTTCCTTTGTAGCCTCCTTGATAGTTTGAATGATTGTAGTTGTTGTAGTTGCCATGATAATTGTTGAACCTTCCTCTTGAGTAGCCATAACTTCCTCTATTGTATCCTCTGCCTCTTTGATTCCTGGAATTCCTAAAGCAATTTTCAGTTGTATGATTAGTTAATCCACAAATAGAACATGAGTTGGAGTCTTGGGATCTCCCCCTGCCTTGTCTATCTCCTCTTCCTCTACCTCTACCATGTCTTCCTCTACCTCCATAGTTAGCTTGATATGTACCTACTTCATCATCCACTTTCTTTGCCTTTCCTTTGTTATCTTTGGACTTGCTTTTATCAGTATATAAAGCTGAAGATCGATTACCTTTTGAGCTTTCTGAATTCTTGATAAGCTTTGCCTCTTCAGTAAGTAGTTGTCCAATAAGTGTATTGAAATCAGGTACATGCATGTCCATGTACAAATCCATAGCTGTGGTGAATGCTTCCCACTTGTCATCTGCCTTCATGCCATTGATGACCTGCCTTACAATTTGCTCTTCATCTATTACCTCTCCAATGCATCCCAACTGATCTGCTATGTCCTTGAGCTTTGTGACAAAATCAGTCACATTTTGTTTGGGAACCTTCTTGAGAGTTGTGAAATCCAGCCATAGTTGATGCTTCCTAGCTTTGGTACTTGAAGAGAAGAAGGCTTCAAGTGCATCCCACACTTCCTGAGATGTCTTACAACTTCTAATGTGAGGCAACAAAAAATCCCAGATAGGGTTGAGGAGATAAAACCTTGCAAGTGCATCCTTGGAGCACCATGTGCTCAATCTTTCTTGCTCTTCTTGTGTTGGTTGACTTTTGTTCCTGAAACTTGGCATAACTTCATGTCCAGCCACATAACCATATAATCTTCTACCTTGGAGATAAGCTTCCATTCTTAATGACCAAGCTGAGTAGTTACCTTTGTCCAATTTGTCAATTGATGAAGGAAATCCATCTCCCATGTTGTCCAACCTTGCTCTGATAGCACTATGAAGAGATGGATAGGTATGTGCTTGAAGATGAAGAGGTGTTGCAAAATCCTTGATCTACACCAGCCAAATGAACTCCAGGAGTATATGGTGGGCCATTTTAGCTTGCCAATTGATGTATTAGACACCCTATGTACCTTTAAAGATCACTCTAAAAAAGATAGATCAAAACACATAAGTTGGAGTTAGCTCAGAGGTGAAGAACTTGCTATTTTGGTTCATACACATGTATAGTGTTTTGCATAATTCTCTGAGCACAACAACAATTAGCTTAATTACTTTTGGAGAAGTCTAGTTAACTTAAAAAGATAACTTTAAAGAGTAATCTCATAAAAAATAATGAACCATACACTGATAATGATCGTTAACAACTGATGACATCATCTCGATTTTCACAGGTTGCTACAGTAGTGAGACCAATGAGTAGAAAAATGAACATAACTAAAGATTTAAGAATCCAATGATTATGAAAATTTGTATGCTTATACTAGACAGTAAGCTGAATCCAACAAAATTTAAATTAGTGAACTTGGATAAGTAACCACTGAGACATGGCTCTGACAAGATGAGTAAAAAAGTTCGGTACCTGATAGAGAAGTGAAAATGAACAGATACTGTTGACTTCAACTGAACATAACTGAAGATTGCAAGATCCAAATGAAATGGAGATTGGTGAGCATATAGTAGACTTATCAAGCTAACTTTGCCAAGTTAAATAACTGAAAAGGATGCACCAATCTCACAGAAACCATCTCTGCAATCTGACTAAGAAAACTGAGAGATATGGCAGTGAGTAGCACACTTCACAAGAACATAGAAATATGAACTCAAATGTTCATGAAAATGAAAGTATATTGCTTGTAAAACATAATGGAATTACTAATACATATGTGTGCCTTGTAATCACACCTTGATATGGCATAAAGCTCGCCTCTTGGAGGTCTTCACATAGGTCTCTCTAACCACGACTAAAAATGCCATCTATTTATAGTTGAGTTTGGGAGGCTAACTTCCCTCAATCACTCTCAAATCAATAAGTGATTGATTTGATTCTCTATCTACCACAAATCATGAATTCGTGGCTCCTCTTTCCCTTTTTGATCAAGTGGACTCAACCACTTAAGATTCTTTCACTTTTACATTAAGTAAAGTCTTCAAAAGTTACGAGAGGTAGTTCACAAGTGAACTTTACATAGTCTTCATTTTAAAGCTTCTTCTATGACTTTGTGAGACTCAAGCCAATACCTAGGCTTGTCATAGACTTGCTCCAACACAAATAACAAAGGACATGAATGGAATTGGCAACAAATGGGTTTACAACATAAAGAGATATGCAAAACGGGATCATCTCTAGGAATAAAATGAGATTGGTTGCCAAAGTTTTTTCTCAAATCTATGGCATGGAATTTGAAAAGAAATTCATTAGAGGAGCTAATATAGTTACAATAATGATTTGGATTTCAATTTAATCCTCAAACATTTGCAAGATGTACTAATTGGATGTGAAGATGTACTAGTAGCATATTCTTAAATCAAAACCTGGTGTTCGATTCAAGGTCCAAGAATATAGCTATGCATTACCACTTTATTAGGCAGAGATCAAGTCAAGGATTGTAAGGGAGGAGCATGTCCATACAAAGAAGCAATATGCCAATATGTTTGGGTGGACCAAAGATACACCACTTGAGGGCATACATTGGAACGAAGGGCCTAGACATTGGGACTTGAGGGGTAGTGTTGAAAATCAAGTGTCAAGCATAAAGAAGGACTCATCCACAAGTTTTTCAACTCGAAAATAAAATTCAAGCACCCAAAGTTGTGGAATGAAGTTAGGAGCTCCACCAAACTCAATGAGAATAGAATATTTTCAATTACCCACCAAAAAGCGCACTTACACTAGTTGGTGGGTGTATATCTATAATATAGGAATAATAAAACTTCTATGTAAGAAGCATTTCAGCTTTTTCCTTGAATTGTATGAGTTGCACTAGTAAAAGGAAAACCATCATCAAAGGTAGGAATACAACAAATAAAATATCCCAAAAGATAATTATTTATGACATACTTTGGGAATCAACCGGAATCCATTGCCCATACATGCTCACTTCTTCTCCACATAAATCAACAACTCACATCATCACCTATAATAATTATTTCATCTACATATAAAAATTTGTAGATAACTTCATGAGGAATCTTCTCAAGGAATAATGAACGATTTACATTGCTTGATTTAAACCTTTGATCCTACAAACAGGTTAGCAACCTATAGCTCCAAGCTCACCTATAGCTCCAAGCTCTTGGAGTTTCTTTCAGACCATGTAGGGCTTTCTTAAGCTTGAAAACATAATTAGGACAATTACGGTTTCCATACCCAAGAGGTTGTGACATATATACTTCCTCATTGATCCATCCATTAAGGAAAAGATCCTTCACATCAAGTTGAAGTAGCTTCCAATTCCTTTCAACTACGACAGTTAGCAAGGTTCTAAAAATGATCATCTTCACAACAAGAGATGAGAAAATTTGTTCATAATATATGCCCTTTGTTTGAACACATCCCTTAACAACCACCTTTCCTTTATACGTGCAAATTTATCCATCTGAATTTCTTTTCAGCTTATACACCCATTTGTAACCTATCACCTTGTTGTTGGTCTGCATAGAAACCAATATGTTTGTGTTCAGTATGTATGTGTAAGTCCAAATGAAAATGTGAATGAGAGTCTGAGAACCTATATGTGTGTGTATCTATATTTGTACGTTACAGCGTGTGTATGCATGAGTCTCTATGTTCCATATATGAGTATTCTTATGAGTGCTTACCCATGTGTTTGTGTTGTGAAACCATGTGAATGTACAAATGTTTATATGTGTGTGCTCATACAGCTGTATACGTGAGCGCATTCGTATATGTGCGAGTGTTACCTTGTAGAAATGTGTTTATAACCATGTGTGTAATATATGTTTTATGTACGTGTTGTATTTTGTGCGAAAATGAGAATATATATGTTTGCATGCATCATATGTGTGCTCATAAAAACCCATGTGTGAGAAACTCTGCATGCATACAAACCCATGTGTGAAAAACCCATATAAATAGGTTTGCATGCATAAAAGCCCATGTGTGGCAAACCCATATATATGTTTGCATGCATCATATGTGTGCTCATAAAAACCCATGTGTGGAAAACTTTGTATGTGATAAAATGTGTGTGAGTGCATGTGTGAATGATTGTGTGTAAGTATGTATAAACATGAACTAATCCCAGTAACCCCGTAAGCTCGAGCCATGGGTCGAGTTCCCCTCGCCGCCGCAACGACTTCAACTAAAATCTTCAGGAAGTTTTTTGCACCGCAAAAATCATAAAGCATAAAGCAAATCCATATTTGCTCTGTTACTATTTTGAATAAACAATTTCTGTCTCTTCTATATCACACAATCAGTTGAAGAGTCTCTCAAGCTTGGAGGAGGTCACGAAGCTTGGAGCCGGATGTCACGAAGGAGTTGGAGGAGGAGATGAAGAGATGTAAAAGACAAGAAATATACACTTTGGAAGGGTATGGAGGCTTGGACTAGTGTATGCTCGCACAAAATGATATCTTGGAGACGATAATCCATAATACCTCGCTCCTAAGTGGCAAATTTTCCACCGAAAAACCTATAAAAGATGAAGGGCTTAAAACGAAAAAAAAATCAAAATATTTATTATAGAGATCCAACAACATTGTTGTTTTGTTTTTCAACCTACAAACGCATAGAGAACCAAAACATTGTTG
Organism: Ceratopteris richardii; assembly: GCA_020310875.1. Classification (NCBI taxonomy): domain Eukaryota; kingdom Viridiplantae; phylum Streptophyta; class Polypodiopsida; order Polypodiales; family Pteridaceae; genus Ceratopteris; species Ceratopteris richardii. The sequence goes on along the minus strand of CM035432.1, from coordinate 24,900,409 downwards.
TTCTTCACACGAGTCTTTCTGCAATCAACCACAATCATTTGTTCTTCACACGAGTCTATCGCGCTCTCTCTCTCTACCTCTCTAATGTGTTTATCTCTCTCTCCAATGAAAATTATAATGTGAGAAAAGAACACCTTAAATCATCCCCTGTGATAATTGCAACTCATTTCCAAAGAACTCATTTGGGGAGAAAAGCTTCATATGTTAATATTGGATTCATATACAAGATGTTAGGCTTTCAACCAGAATCGTTTTATTGCAAGTTATGATAAAAGAGACTTGAGTATCCATACTCTCTGTATTTCTTCAATAGACATTTCTACATCTCTGTATTGCCTCAATAGACATTTCTAAAGACCCTCATTCCTTCACCTACCCATAAATCCGAGCAACTTGACCCATCTTGTCCCATCTTCATGAATAAAGAATCTTCATAAAATAATCAGAGATCTTTTTCAGAGTAAGATAAGGTGATGTAGATTCTTTGGATCAATACGCATGATTTTTCCACAAAAAGAGTGATATTAAATGTTATGTCCCCCTTTCTATTCATATTCAAACCATCTACGTACAATGTGCCTTTATCGATGTGGATATTTTGGAGAAAACAATCAAGTTTTGAAAAAGACATCTTGAATATTGGACTGGTTCAAAACATATAACACATGACCGAGTCTTAAGGTAATGTTATTGGGGTTATGGAGAAGGCTAGTGAAACATTGCAGACGACACACAACACTCAAAATACAAAGAGAGCAAGTAGACAGGTAAAAAAAAAATGAAAGAGAGCAAGTAGACAGGTAAAACAGAATTGAAAAATGAAAGAAGAAGAAGAGGGTGTTAGAAACAATGAAAAAATGGTCCACAATCCTAACTCCCAACAAAGACTTCTAGAACAAGTTATCAGTCTTGGATTGAGTCTCGACAACAGCAACTCGACGACACCGAACTTCAAGAATGACGGATGTTCAAAAAAAACTTAGATCGGGAGTGGTGCTTATTTTTAGCAAGAGATTTTTTATCCTTACAATAGCAATGTGTCTTTTCCTAGCACGCTGTAGTTTCTTTTTAAATTTTCCTTTCACAAGGGGGCACATAAACTATAAACTGGAGCTCTTGGCTCATTGATTGATCATCTTCTCAAGGAGTTCAAGTTCTGAATGCAAGGAGATCACTCAAGGAGGAGGTCCTCTACTTGGAGGAAGTATTCTTACACACTAGGAGGAGGTGTGGTATACTCTTGGAGTTATTTCCAGAAGTTAGTCTGAGCTAACCATCAACATATCTTTCTGATATACTAGGAGTAACAAGTCTATCTCAATACTCACTTGTTCATTCACTAGTTACTAATTTAGGGTTAATCAAATGGTTTTCTATAAAGTAGTTGTAAAATTTTCTAATTCTCCATATTCTCTGTCACACAAACACACTTTTGATATCTCTTAGGCACTTTACATACAATTTGTTATATCTAGTTCCCTACTACCTAGAGTCATATATTGTCAATCTGTATCATATTGCCACATTCTAATTTGACATTTAAGTATCAGCTAGTGTAGGTGCACATTCTAGCTTATCATACACTTTGAAAGATCTTGTCTCTTCTTTCTCTATCTCTATTTCATCTCTTTTTGACTATTAAGGTGTGTATTCTAAGGTTCATGAGTTGGAAGATCCTATAAACTTATGAGTAATTTTTATTGAGGCCCACACCACTTCCAACATTTGGTATCAGAGCATAGTTGATATACATCATTAACAAGACGATTGAATATAGACTTGGGCATGAAGACAAGCTTGGAGAAATGTCTAATTATCCAATATGGAGTTTTATGTAATGAATTTTTAATTATGAATGGACTTATGGAATATTCTCACTATCACTTATCCAAGACCAAGACAAGTGACAGTAGAAGCTACTTCATTTTCAAAAAGAATTTTTGTTCCTATTTCTAGTTAACATAAAGTTATTGAAGTAGAAGAAGGAACTCTTTCATCGTGAGAAGTCCATGGAACTACTACTAGATTACTTCCTATAGAAGAGCCAACACAAGGATGAAACAAACATAATGCCTAGATCTGAAAATTGAAGGCTCCTTGCTTGGTCCCCATACATCTGTAGGGACTAGCTCTAATAGATCTCCATGTATGTAGCCTTTCTTTATGAAGTCTTGGCTCTATGATTTACGAAATTGACAAGCACTACATTTATAAATCATGTATTTTTGGATATATTTGGTAGAGCAACTACAATATGATCCTTATTGGTTTGCTTTAAAGATCTTTCACCTATGTGAGCTGATTCTTTGTTCCAAATTTCCAACTCTGATAGAGTTTGACTACCATAATTCAATAATGCAATATTCCTAGTACCTTGTAGTTCAAATGTAAATCATCTACCTCGTTTTTCTCCTCTTTGTGACCTCTTGAATCTTGAATGTTGATCTTCAACAAATGAACCATCCTTTGTGCATGTGACCTGCAATCCCTTCTCAACAATTTGTCATACACTTATGAGGTTCTTGCTGAAATTTAGCACATATAATACCTTTTTCAATGGGTTCATATTACCATCTGGAGTCTTCACATTACTGATCTTTGCAACTAGATGCCTTGTGTCATCTCTTGTTTTGACCTCAAATCTATTCCTTGGATTCTCCAAATCTAAGAGCGGAGATACATTCCATGGTACATGATTTGAGCAACGTGAGTCTATAAAGAATTATGTTTGCCTTCTTTACCTTCCTTCATTGCCATGTTCATTATGTTGGGAATGATGGTAGGATGCACTCAAGAGATTGAGTTGAAGCTGCTAAACCTGCTTTGCTCCAGCCCTCCTTGACTCCAGATATGCTTAGTACACTTGATTAGCTTCCAAGGGATACCAAGAAAGCATATATGTACTTTGCAAATGATATGTGTAATGATCAAATCAAAACAGACTACTTGAGACTTCAAGAATCCAAGAAAAGTTGCTATTTTTGTAGTGACACCTGCTCAGTCTTTCACTCAGTGTGACCATCACACTTACAATTGATCTAATTCCTTCTGGACATATTAAAATATCTTAACAAGCTACCATTTGCAAGTGGAATGAGAAGAAATGATAAAGTATACTCAGAGAAATCACTTTAGCAAAATAAAGTTTACCCCTGATATTTTAGGAGCTTTTGCAGACTCAGACCAATGAGCACCTCGACTGAGATTTCTCTGTAATGGCGGATCCAATGACCTTGAAATTTTCTAGGTGTATAATAGACTTTGAGCTCAATCCAATGTGCTTTGAATCACTTGATTTGGTTCAGTAGATCATGCGATATGCCTCTTTGAAGTTGACAGACTTGGAGATGATCACTCAGAGAACCAGATATGATGAATGTGTATACTTCTATTGATTGATGTATTTGTACAATCTCATTAGCATGACAAGCATAGCTAAATGAGGTATTGTGGTGTAGGCTATGAAGTAGCACTAACACACACAAAGTTACAACAATAGAATGCCTCGGGGAGTGAGCTGAAGTGACCACACTAACCGCGAGTTTTTTCTCTCCACTTTTATATGAGTTGAGTGATCATTTGAATTTGAAATTCAAATCTAAGCTCCCTAGAATCTCTCCTCTAAAAGTAGGGAGATATTCTCTCCATTAATCAACTACCTTTTTCCACGAATCTATCAAGTAGGTATGTGATACAGGTAAATGCCAAGTCATATAGACTTTTACAATGAGTAAAAGGTAATAACACATAAGACTAAGTTCATATGGTTCTTGCTTCTCATAGAGATACCTTTCAAGGGTTCCAAGCCAATCTTCCAAAGTTCCAAGCCAAGTGTGAAGGCTTGAAATGCACCAACACATTAGGAGTGAACCCTCTTCGGTTTGGTCATGTGGATCATTTTTCTAGTGTCTTCTTCTTTTTTATCCTCCTTGGTAGTTGTTATTGTTGTATGAGTTTCTATTGTAGCCATTGAAGTTGTGGAATCTACCTCTTGAGCTCCCATAACCTCCTTTATTATAACATCTTCCTCTTTTGTTCCTAGGATTCCTGAAAAAATTCTGAATGATGTGATTTGTTAGACCACATATGCAAAATGGAGATGAACCTTGCACTTCCCCTTGCCTTGTGTTCCTCCTCTACCTCTTCCTCTTGAGCCTCTACCTCTACTTGCAAAGTTTTCTTGAGAGGTGTTGGGCCTCATCATCAGGCTTCTCACCTTTGCTTTTTCTATCTTTCTTCTTATTCATATCTTATAGAGAGCAGAGGATTGATTATGCTTTTAGTTGTCACCATTCTTCATAAGCTTTGCCTCATGTGTGAATAGTTGTCCCATGAGAGTGTTGAAATTGGCAACTTACATGTCCATGGTTGTGGTGAAAGATTCCCATTTTTCATTTGCCTTTATTCCATTCATGCCTTAAGATTCGTTCTTGAAGTGTGTAGCTAATTAAAAGAAGTTATAACATTATTTTAGCTACACCATACGAGGAGAAATGAATTTAGCAAGTCAGGACGGTCATCCTGAATTTTTAGGATCTAGAAGATTTGCAAACATAGTCACAGTATTTACTCCATATCACAAGATTTTCTAAGTCAAACTTGATGAAATTTGATACGTAAAAACAAGAGCCTCCAACCTAACTACTAGAAGTTAAATTGTAGAAAACGAGTAAGTAGACATAGAGAAATCTACTTCACAAGTTCACTATAATGATGAAGGTATTGAGGTAGACAGTAGAAATGCATTCACTCAAAGACGTGTATCAAAGTATGAATGCTATCTCACATATGATACAAGGCCTGTGTAGTGGACTACACATAGATGAAGTGAGCTCAACCCAAGCTCAATGGTGTAGCCCAAATCTTCTCAGTAGTTCTTTGCTATCCTGCAGCCAAAATCATGTGTATTTATACACATTATTTGAATTTGGATTTTGAATCTTCTCCACCTAAAAGTGATCCTAGACTTAAGGGATGGAATTGATTTGATTTTTCTACCAAATGAATAATTATCACTTCCTCCTATGATCAAGTCATCCACATATATATAGACGTAGACAACTAGTCCTCCTTCCCTCTTGAGGTATAGATAAGGGTCCTCATCACTTACCTTATATCCACATGTGCACAAATACTCCACAAGCCTTTGACTCCATTCCGTAGGAGCTTGATTTAAACCATACAGTTTTCTAAGTCTAAAAAGAAAATCTTAATATTTAAGGTTTTCACCCTAATGGTTCAGCCATGACTCATGTAGTTTGTCTCTTGCAAATCACCGTTAAGAAATTCACTGTTTACATCCAATTGATATATTGGCCATGTCCTAGATATGGCAACCCCTGTGATTGCCCTAAGTTTGTTCATCTTTGCCACTAAGATGATTTTACTTATAGTCAATCCCATAGGATGTAGCAAATCCCTTTGCACAAACTTTGCTTTGTACCTAGCAATTCAACCATCAAAATTTTCTCATCACTTTATAAACCCACTTGTTGCAAATTAACCTCATCCATGTCTTTCTTGGATCTAGACTCCACGTGTTGCTTTCTTCAAGGTCTTTGTACTCTTCTCTCATAGCTTCTTGTCACTCCTTTGTGTCCATGCTAGCTTCATAGGTAGAAGGTTCATGGACTTTGATAACACCAGACATGAAAGAAAAATGCCTAGCAATATAACTATCATAGAAAATCCTTGAGATTGGATCTTTTACCCTTCTAGACCCTCGTTCTTCTCCCTTTGGTGGGATAAACCATCTTTGCCTTGGTGAGTTGATCGTTGTTTTTGATGTAGCTCCCTCTTTTAACATAGGTTCTTCAAAGTATTCAACTTTATGTCCATTTTCATCAAGTTCTACCAATCTTGCCTTTTAGTTGTTCATTGATTGATGGGGTGAATCCATGATTGAACTTCTTTTTGTTTGTAGACCACTATTTTCCAGGTTATCTTGAACCCTCGCACCATATATCCTCTCTAACTCTTCAATATCTTCATCTAACAATGGAACTTTGGAAGTATTCCATGGTTTGAGTTGATTAAACACTACATCTCTAGACACCTTTAGCTCCTTTTTATTAGAGTTGTAGCACCTATAACCAAGTCAAGATGACATGAGGGTCATCTGATCCTCTTTTTATAGTTGAGTTTGGAGCCAATCTTTTGAGTTAAAATTCAAAACTCCACCTCAAAGTAAATCCTAAACTATAGGACATATTATCTCATCAATCAATTACGAGATTTGATGCTTCCTAACTTTCTCGTGGATATAGGACTCTTTTACAAAAGGTAAATGTAATTGATTTTACAAGGGATTGATCATATAAGGCTCCATGTAAAATATGATCATCATCCAAGTATGTGGGCTTGGATTCTTGTGCACCATCAAAAAATATGTAGGATTGGTCAAGATGAGATTTTCATGTAGTTTTACACATGATTTTGTCTCTTGCTCTTACTAGTGCCTCTACAGAATAAGGATTTTGACTTGGAGTCGATTGAGCCCCTTCATCTAATGGCTCTAGTCTACCTGCTCAGGTGTTGGTTGATGCATTGGAGATAGTTACGTTTTCATACAATTTGTTCATACCTCCACCCCAATTAACAACCAAAGGAAGTCACGTTCTAAAGTCACATAATTTTCTATCAACTTCAACTACAAGTTGATTATCGTTAGCCTACTTTAATTCTTCACACGCATAAGTTGTGTGGTCTTGACTATCTCATTAGACACACCTTTTACTATTGGTTCCTCATTTTCCAGTATTTCTTTGAAAAGTTGGTTGAGTTGCTGATTCAATAGGAGGAACTGGCAGATAAACTTGGTGAGGAGGAGGAGTGAATTGAGGCATAACAAGTTGTATTGTTGGAGCCATTTTGCTTGATCCAACCCACTACTACTAGGCCTAGGCTCATGCAAGTTCATGGAAAACACTTTATTGTTTAAATGTGCAAGCTCTTTTGAAAGAGATGCTTGCATATTCATTATATTTTGCGCTTTTTCTCAATTGGAGTTTCAGGCGTGACTGCAAAATTGTCCATAGCCGTAGTTGCAGGTATTGTCATGTTGGATGCCCCGCTGTAGGTAGATCTTTAGGCTGAGTAGGAATTGGTTTCTCATAGAGTATGGATTGAAGTTGTCTCATTTGAGCAACAGCTTTTATTTCACGCTTAACAATTTGCTAATCATCTCTCAAACCATACCTTTTTCCAGGATCCTCTCTTCTTCATTCTACTTTTGCTCTATCCTCTGGGGTTAATATCTTAAGGAAATGGATGATAAGACCAGGGTTTCATGCATTCCTACCATCTTAAGGAAACTAATAAAACCATCTCATAAAATCACTATGAAGGTGAGCTCACTAGTCTTAGGGGAATTAACCCATCTCCAAAACCCTTCTCTACTATGCTGACTAAAATCTTCAAGAAAGAACATTTTATGAAGTTCTTTTATAAAGTAAGCCCAAGGTTTACTAGCATGCTCATGGATACTGTGAACAATGGATCCATTGACGACTCAGCCAAAGTATTGTTTTCAAAGTTTAAAATTCTTCGTTCTCAACTCTCAGATTTACTATAATTTAAATAGAAATCTTCTTTTTATATACTTTTTGAAAGTTTTCTTAAATTTTTTAAAAATATTGTAGGTACTAATGATAAAAAACATAAAAGAGAGAAATTAACAATAATTTTTCCTAAGTGAAATGATAAAAACAAGAACCTTTTCTTTATCCTTGCAACGTCGACTATCTCTCCTAATGTAATGTGAAATTAAAATATTCCTCTTATGTTTTGTAAATGCAAGTGATGTATGTATGCTTTTTGCACTTATGCGATCTCTTGTATTCCGAAGCGGGTGATGATGACACTGCGTGCGAAGCTTGAGGAAGTACTTCCAGCTGAACAAAGACTAACGTAGACCTCCGCATTAATAAACACTTGAACATAAAAGCTAAGAATGAGTTGTGAACGTTTAGAACACTATAGTAGCTAATACCTAACGGTATAGGTGCTTAGATTCACCCATAACCTAACATCGATCTAAAAAAAATTTCTATGCACTAATGCCAAGTTTGCATGATAGTACACCGTATTAAGCTTTTGAAATTCGAGTTGGCACACATATGAGTTCTAACTTGTGCACATTGTAGTGATCCTTGTAACTGGATTTGAATTATACTTCGGATGACTGTAAGAGCGCGTGAAAAGAGAACCAAAAAATAACAATGTTCTTATTTGTTATAGAAATGTCACTTCTCACTGCAAATCAGAGTCATTAGTATTCAGTTCAAGTGATCAACCCCATCTTTCTAAAGCAAAATAAATAGCTCTACACGGATATCACTTTAAAGGTTGTACCAAAGCAGATCATTTATTTTCATATTCATAAAATCCCCATGGAAAATCGAAAAAACAGCAAAGTGATGTGAGTATGTTTCAAATCCGTTTCATCTTCGCAATAATTATTCGAGATGCATCAGGAAAAACTATCTTTTGTTCACTAGATGTCTGACTCAATTCTCATTTATGTCATGATTTGCCAACATTAGTTGAATTCAGAATCTCCATCTAGCTCAACAAACATCTTAGCAACTTTATTATAAAAAACAACACAGATAATTATCTGAAATTGCATTGGACCAGTTTCAAATCAAATGACAATGTTCATGCAAGAAATACATAAAATCCTGTTCAGCACAAAGAATTCGAACATATCAATCACATGTAATGAGCGGGTTAACTTCAAGAAAGTATTCACATCGTTCAACATCGTTATAAATCGAGTTCTATAATGTGAAGCAAAGATTTACAAGTCTTCGTAGGTATAACCGCATTCGAATCCTTCTCTTCCTTCTGATAGTTATATCATCAAGATGATTAGCTCCGTCATTAGTTTCTCTCCAGATAATATTTGACAAGTTACAAAAGAGGCATCAGAATAGAACTTAAAACATTTTCGAACGTATTCAGACAAAAGGAAAAAAACCCCATCAGGTCATATGATGAATACAATAAAGTAGATTATAGATCGTATTGTCAAGAAATAGAGAAAAGTGTTTGTATATTATTAAATTGACGGCCGTGCATCCATGCTTTGGTTATGTTGATATTCCCCACATAAATTGCTACCATCATCTTCTTCAGAAACATGCTTCAGTGTTCTGAAGTCTTCGTAACGAAGTGACATAGATGTGAGAAAGAGTAACGGTGGAAAGGAGTTATAGTAGGTGACAATCTCAAGACAACATATCAAGGAAGCTGACCACAAACACCAGCAAAAGAAAACAAGCAACTTGAATGATCCACCACTCTCCTCCTATTTTGAGTCACTTATGAGTTTGTTGGAAAAGTGATGGTTAAGATAAATGGTGGGGAATATTTACAATAATAACAACAACTCTTGAGTGTGAGCATATTAGAGCAAGTTTTAATGTAAGTTTCAAGAAAAGAAGGAAAGCAAAACTCCAAGTCGTCAAGACGTTTGATATCCCATTTTCTTTGAAACCCTTGCAATCCAAAGCTTGTATCGCACCAATAGTATAAGCTTTATCTTTGGCCTTTGAATAAGAATCATCTAGCTTCCTTAGAAATTCTAATGAAAAAATGATGATTTGAGAGTTTGAACCATTCCATCATTATTCTAGAAATTGTAGGAATTTAATTTAAGTCCTTGCCATCATAGTGGTCTCAATCCCCTACTCTTCTCAACCAAGAACTACTTTGGAAGGATAGAGACAACTTAAGGGTATTTTCTTGATTTTGGATGATAATCATGAAGACAAAATCTCCACGATAGCGGATGTGGTCAAATTCACCATAGAAATGACAACGTGGCTGAAATGCAGAACTAGTTGTCTTGATAGCACCTTGATTCGAGCAAGGATGACTAAAATTTCATGATCAAGGCGCCCTCAAATTTTTATAGGATTAAGCCATATTCCACATCTAAGGAGGGCTGTAATTCACTGTAGGTTCCTTGCACTCCTATACGATTGCATTTGCTGCTAGTCCATTCTGTGTGTTTGTGTTGTACGGCCACATATCGATGAAGTCCCTTTTTTGCAAACTAAACATTAAACCTGATTTAAAGCATAGTTTGTTGCCACATGCCTTTGA
>CM035432.1:24869426-24875299 GCA_020310875.1 Ceratopteris richardii | reverse complement strand
CACCTCAAAGTAATCCTAAACTATAGGACATATTATCTCATCAATCAATTACGAGATTTGATGCTTCCTAACTTTCTCGTGGATATAGGACTCTTTTACAAAAGGTAAATGTGATTGATTTTGCAAAGGGATTGATCATATAAGGCTCCATGTAAAATATGATCATCATCCAAGTATGTGGGCTTGGATTCTTGTGCACCATCAAAAAATATGTAGGATTGGTCAAGATGAGATTTTCATGTAGTTTTGCACATGATTTTGTCTCTTGCTCTTACTAGTGCCTCTACAGAATAAGGATTTTGACTTGGAGTCAATTGAGCCCCTTCATCTAATGGCTCGAGTCTAACCTACTGAGGTGTTGGTTGATGCATTGGAGATAGTTACGTTTTCATACAATTTGTTCATACCTCCACCCCAATTAACAACCAAAGGAAGTCACGTTCTAAAGTCACATAATTTTCTATCAACTTCACTACAAATTGATTATCGTTAGCCTACTTTAATTCTTCACATGCATAAGTTGTGTGGTCTTGACTATCTCATTAGACACACCTTTTACTACTGGTTCCTCGTTTTCCAGTATTTCTTTGAAAAAGTTGGCTGAGTTGCAGATTCAGTAGGAGGATCTGGCAGATAAACTTGGTGAGGAGGAGGAGTGAATTGAGGCATAACAAGTTGTATTGTTGGAGCCATATTTGCTTGATCCAACCCACTACTACTAGGCCTAGGCTCATGCAAGTTCATGGAAAACACTTTATTGTTTAAATGTGCAAGCTCGTTTGAAAGAGATGCTTGCATATTCATTACATTTTCCTCAATTTTTCTCAATTGGAGTTTTAGGGGTGACTGCAAAATTGTCCATAGCTGTAGTTGCAGGTATTGTCATGTTTGAATGCCCCGCTGTAGGTAGTTCTTTAGGCTGAGTAGGAATTGGTTTCTCATAGAGTATGGATTGAAGTTGTCTCATTTGAGCAATAGCTTTTATCTCACGCTTAACAATTTTCTAATCATCTCTTAAACCAGTACCTTTTTCCAAGATCCTCTCTTCTTCATTCTACTTTTGCTCTATCCTCTAGGCTTAATATCTTAAGGAAATGGATGATAAGGACCAGGGTTTCATGCATTCCTACCATCTTAGGAAACTAATAAAACCATCTCATAAACTCACTATGAAGGTGAGCTCACTAGTCTTAGGGGAATTAACCCATCTCCAAAACCCGTCTCTACTATGCTGAGTAAAATCTTCAAGAAAGAACATTTTATGAAGTTCTTTCATAAAGTAAGCCCAAGGTTTACTAGCATGCTCATGGATACTGTGAACAATGGATCCATTGACGACTCAGCCAAAGTATTGTACTAGTACATCATTAGGCAATCCTTGGATCTAAGCTTGCTCCTCAAGTGCATCCAGGAACTCAATGATATTCAATCCACTAAATTTACCATTTTCACGTAGGATTGATTGCATTGTCTATGCACCTTGCTTCTAAATTATCATATTTTTAAATACTTCCTCCATCCTATGCTCTTGATGTCGCCTAGAGTGAAGTATCAAAGCTATAATAACAGGTTCTACAATCTCTCTAAACTATCTAAAGCTATCACTATGTAGGATAGCCAGGAGATTAGACTTTCCTAAAACCTAGAACTTTCTACCTATCTTCTTTTTTACTTTTCTTTGTTTTTTCTTGTTTTACTTTGATTAATTCTCTTTTAGGAAAAAAAAAATTCTTGTATTTAAAGTTTATAAGTCTTTTACTTTAGTTTAAATTAAAATTTTATTTTTGTATTTTTCTTGTTTTCAAAGTTTAAAATTCTTCGTTCTCAACTCTCAGATTTACTTTAATTTATATAAAAATCTTCTTTTATATACTTTTTGAAAGTTTTCTTAATTTTTAAAAATATTGTAGGTACTAATGATAAAAAACATAAAAGAGAGAAATTAACAATAATTTTTCCTAAGTGAAATGATAAAAAACAAGAACCTTTTCTTTATCCTTGCAATAAATGCGAATGAAGTGAATCCTCATAGAAATTATTAAGCATTCTTTTTATCAAAAAATAAAATTGACTTACGATATCACATGCAATGACTATCTTTCTTAAAGCAATGTAAAATGAAAATAATATCTTTTATGTAATTTATGTTTTGCAAATGTAAGTGTTGTGCAACGTCGACTATCTCTCCTAATGTAATGTGAAATTAAAATATTCCTCTTATGTTTTGTAAATGCAAGTGATGTATGTATGCTTTTTGCATTTATGCGATCTCTTGTATTCCGAAGCGGGTGATGATGACACTGCGTGCGAAGCTTGAGGAAGTACTTCCAGCTGAACAAAGACTAACGTAGACCTCCGCATTAATAAACACTTGAACATAAAAGCTAAGAATGAGTTGTGAACGTTTAGAACACTATAGTAGCTAATACCTAACGGTATAGGTGCTTAGATTCACCCATAACCACTAATGCCAAGTTTGCATGATAGTACACCGTATTAAGCTTTTGAAATTCGAGTTGGCACACATATGAGTTCTAACTTGTGCACATTGTAGTGATCCTTGTAACTGGATTTGAATCATACTTCGGATGACTGTAAGAGCGCGTGAAAAGAGAACCAAAAAACACAATGTTCTTATTTGTTATAGAAATGTCACTTCTCACTGCAAATCAAAGTCATTAGTATTCAGTTCAAGTGATCAACCCCATCTTTCTAAAGCAAAATAAATAGCTCTACACGGATATCACTTTAAAGGTTGTACCAAAGCAGATCATTTATTTTCATATTCATAAAATCCCCATGGAAAATCGAAAAACAGCAAAGTGAATGTGAGTATGTTTCAAATCCATTTCATCTTCGCAATAATTATTCGAGATGCATCAGGAAAAAACTATCTTTTGTTCACTAGATGTCTGACTCAATTCTCATTTATGTCATGATTTGCCAACATTAGTTGAATTCAGAATCTCCATCTAGCTCAACAAACATCTTAGCAACTTTATTATAAAAAACAACACAGATAATTATTTGAAATTTCATTGGACCAGTTTCAAATCAAATGACAATGTTCATGCAAGAAATACATAAAATCCTGTTCAGCACAAAGAATTCGAACATATCAATCACATGTAATGAGCGGGTTAACTTCAAGAAAGTATTCACATCGTTCAACATCGTTATAAATCGAGTTCTATAATGTGAAGCAAAGATTTACAAGTCTTCGTAGGTATAACCGCATTCGAATCCTTCTCTTCCTTCTGATAGTTATATCATCAAGATGATTAGCTCCGTCATTAGTTTCTCTCCAGATAATATTTGACAAGTTACAAAAGAGGCATCAGAATAGAACTTAAAACATTTTCGCACGTATTCAGACAAAAGGAAAAAACCCCATCAGGTCATATGATGAATACAATAAAGTAGATTATAGATCGTATTGTCAAGAAATAGAGAAAAGTGTTTGTATATTATTAAATTGACGGCCGTGCATCCATGCTTTGGTTATGTTGATATTCCCCACATAAATTGCTACCATCATCTTCTTCAGAAACATGCTTCAGTGTTCTGAAGTCTTCGTAACGAAGTGACATAGATGTGAGAAAGAGTAACGGTGGAAAGGAGTTATAGTAGGTGACAATCTCAAGACAACATATCAAGGAAGCTGACCACAAACACCAGCAAAAGAAAACAAGCAACTTGAATGATCCACCACTCTCCTCCTATTTTGAGTCACTTATGAGTTTGTTGGAAAAGTGATGGTTAAGATAAATGGTGGGGAATATTTACAATAATAACAACAACTCTTGAGTGTGAGCATATTAGAGCAAGTTTTAATGTAAGTTTCAAGAAAAGAAGGAAAGGAAAACTCCAAGTCGTCAAGACGTTTGATATCCCATTTTCTTTGAAACCCTTGCAATCCAAAGCTTGTATCGCACCAATAGTATAAGCTTTATCTTTGGCCTTTGAATAAGAATCATCTAGCTTCCTTAGAAATTCTAATGAAAAAATGATGATTTGAGAGTTTGAACCATTCCATCATTATTCTAGAAATTGTAGGAATTTAATTTAAGTCCTTGCCATCATAGTGGTCTCAATCCCCTACTCTTCTCAACCAAGAACTACTTTGGAAGGATAGAGACAACATAAGGGTATTTTCTCGATTTTGGATGATAATCATGAAGACAAAATCTCCACGACAGCAGATGTGGTCAGATTCACCATAGAAATGACAACGTGGCTGAAATGCAGAACTAGTTGTCTTGATAGCACCTTGATTCGAGCAAGGATGACTAAAATTTCATGATCAAGGCGCCCTCAAATTTTTATAGGATTAAGCCATATTCCACATCTAAGGAGGGCTGTAATTCACTGTAGGTTCCTTGCACTCCTATACGATTGCATTTGCTGCTAGTCCATTCTGTGTGTTAGTGTTGTACGGCCACATATCGATGAAGTCCCTTTTTTGCAAACTAAACATTAAACCTGATTTAAAGCATAGTTTGTTGCCACATGCCTTTGATTTTTGTATTTTACATAGAAAACCTGCTTCAAGACATCTTGAGCTTTGCTCTTGCAATTCTTTACTCATTCAAGGTCTTTTGCAAATCTGCCTACTTTATTCTCCAACTACAAAGCCATCTCGATCATAGCATCCACTGTCATTCCATCAACAGACCAAATTTCATCACCTACCATAATTGTGGGTTAAGCCCATTTATAAACCACTAAGTAATTATATCATTTGACAAATTGGCCATGACAACACTTTGAGATGAGTGTGTAAGATGGTGGCATACTCTTGCACTCCCTAGTTCATTTTTTGTATATTTTTCTGTACGAAATAAATTTTTTTTGTAGGATTCTTCGTTAGCCAAAAGCATTGAAAAAAGCACTCCAAAACATCATCCTAACATTAGAAGTGATTGAGACCAAACTCTATCATCCATCACACTACTTCATTAGCTAGTGTTGATTGGAAAACTATGGCTTTGTATTCATCACCATCTAGATTTTGTATTAAGTTGTAGTTAGTTTCAAATGTTTGTACATGAGCATCAGGATCATCTCCTAGAAATCCTCCAAGCTTAGAATAGGTTATGCCGATTAGAAACTTCCTTCTTTGTCCTCCGTGTTATATGTTCTATTGAATCTTCCATTGCTTTTGGAATCAGGTATTTGTGTGTGTGCACTACTTTGCTAAAATCAACGGTAGTGAGTGAAGCTTGATTAGTAACTATGGGTAAACCTTGTGGGCATTGCAAGTTGAGAGGTTGAATAGATTATAGTTCTTTTGTTTGGGACGCTTTCCTTCCCTTCCAGAATCATGGGAATTTTGTTGGGATGCACCGTTCAATCGGCATTCTCCAACCTTCGCTAATAGTAACCAGATTCAAGGCCGACTCTTCTACAATTTTCATGATATCTAATATAATTTTGGGTCTGGATTCACTCTGCATAAAATGTGTGGTCTACATCTTTTCAATTGCAATCAAATCTTTGAAAGCTTCAAACAGGATGGGGGACCAGACTTTATCAGACACGAAATTATCATTGAACTCTGCATTACTACTAGACAATGGAATTTCACTAGACGTCACCTAAGATTTCTTTGATTTTTCTTGCACACCAAAAATGAGGAAATACTATGGTCTCACACTACCGCTTGCTGCACTTTTTCCTTTAGAGGTCATGCCTCCACTATCTTTACACCAAGGGGTTCCCACTACACACTTTATTGGAATGTGGTGTTTGTCACTTTAGTACTTTGGATAGGTCTCACAAGAATGTGGTTTCGCCATGTAATTGATAGAAAACACTCCCCAATAGGATCACCAGTGTTAATCTCTTTCCATGTCTAGTTCGATGGACAGGAC
>CM035432.1:24819426-24849426 GCA_020310875.1 Ceratopteris richardii | reverse complement strand
GCAGCGACGAGCTGAAAAGGCATCCCTTTTTTAATGCATCAAAGACGCTGTGGTGAGAGATCCTTGTACACCGCATATGTTTTAATGAGAAAAACATCAACGAGTTCAAATTTGAGTTTCAAAGCTTCCTCACAACATTCAGAAACCACATATTACACTTCCTTGTGATAAAACCTATAATTAAAGAATAGCTCTTTATTATTTACGGAATTTCTATAGATCGTCACATAAATGAGGATGACCTAGTTGCATACACCTTGCATAGGCTAAGGGATCATGTGAAGTGGAAGCCTTTTACAACATCTATGTATGTCAAAAATAGTCTTCCCGATTTTGAGCAATCGGTGGCATTGACGTTCATGGAGGAAACGAATATTGGAGGCTCAACGGCAAAAGGCAATGAATCCCAAGCATTATATGCAGGTGAAAGTACAGGAAGAGGAGGAAATCAAGGTAGACGAATAGGAAGGCAGGAGAGAGGATAAAATGGTGATACTAATCAAGATCAAGGAAGAAAGTTGTCTCATCAAGAGAAATTATAGGCAAGTTAAGAGGAAGAGTAGGAAGGTTCAACCAGAATAGCGATA
The DNA here is from genome assembly GCA_020310875.1 of Ceratopteris richardii. Classification (NCBI taxonomy): domain Eukaryota; kingdom Viridiplantae; phylum Streptophyta; class Polypodiopsida; order Polypodiales; family Pteridaceae; genus Ceratopteris; species Ceratopteris richardii. Next base: position 24,848,839 of record CM035432.1, on the reverse strand, counting down.
ATCACAACTCAGAAGATTGCGTCATTTGTCGCAAGTATGGTAACTATGCAAGGGATTGCTATCAAAGGGAAAAGACAAATTCCACCTATAAATGACAAGGTAATTATACATCTACTTCAAATGAGGATGAAAGTATGTTGGCTATGCTGCATAGTGACTACAAGATACAAGGATCAAGCACATGGCACATCGATAATGGATGCGTCAATCACATGAGCTGCAACAAGGAGTTCTTTTCAAACATCTAGGTTACATCAACCAAATGAGATTTCAAAATATGTGATGATATTGTTCATGCTATCACACACATAGGAGATGTTATGTTCTATGGCACTCACAAGTCTACGTGTCTAAAGGATGTTCCTCATGTTCACACAATCACAAAGAGTCTTATGTCTAAGGGTTAAATGGTTGAGAGAGGATTGCATGTGATGTTCAATTAGAAGGAATGATTTGTGGAAAACCCTAAAGAGGGTTATAGATGGATAGCCAAAGGCAAAAATAAGAGAAGGTTATTCATTTTGGATGTAAAGCCTGATTTCAACAACACAACCTACTTCACATATGAAAGCAGGAAGGTAGCCGAATTGAAATTGCACAGAAGGTATGATACTTAGATATTGAAGGATATGTAAAGGAATACATTAGTGCTAGACTTACCAAACCTCTATAATCAAAACCTTAAGGATATATGTGATGCTTAATTAGGAGGGAGGACTAGGTTACCTTTAAAGAAGAGCAACTATGTCAGCTATCCTCCACTTTACCTAATCCATACAAATGTTTGGGGACCAACAAAGGTGAATTCAAGTGAAGATAATAGGCACTTCAAAACTTTCATTGATGATAGAACAAGGATGACTTAGCTTTATCGTATGAAGCACAAATCACATGCCTTTTATTATTCAAAGAACAAATCTATTGAAGAAAAGTTATGTGGTATGTATATCGAGTGCTTAGTGTCAAATGGAGGGGGGGCATACTTCTACCATGAGTTTTATGATTTCTTAGATACAAATGGCATGAAGACACAAATCACATGTAGGTACACACCATGTAGCATTTCCTCAATCAACAACTTCGGATCACTCAAGCATAGTGGAAGAGAGAAAGACAAAACTTGCACAAGACAAGGGAATATTTGATGTAGTAGAGTAGACACGATATGGCTCAAAGAAAGAGAAATCATGATATTGTAGATGTGAAATAATCGATACAATAACTTTGGAAAATAGCTTCTTGATGAAGCCTTTACCTCTCAACCACCCGTAAGATATCATAATCTCATTGACACTCACACTTTGAATCACACTCTCACTCTCACTCTTACTCTCAATCATAAAATAGTTCTCTGATCTGTGGCTTCTTTCTCTTTGCAAATGTGCAAGTCTTCTTATAAGAGAGATGATCGCCCCGCAAAGAAGTGTGCAATCCACCAAATTTAGAAAAAAGCCAATTCTTTGCAAAACATTTGCAAAAACATGTGCTTAAAGCACAACTTTCTTTAGGGGTACCTATCAAAAGTAGAAGAAAAGTAATGAAAATATATATCGAAAGACATCTGTAATTGTGCATTCCACACATATGCATCAAAATAAGAGATTCGAATAGGAATAGAGAAACCTTGTAACGCAAAAATGGTAAGTGTAGATCCCCCTCCTCTCTCTCTCTTTTTTCCTCTCTCTCTCTTTTTTCCTCTCTCTCTTTCCTTCTCTCTCTCTATTTCCCTCTCTTTCTTTCTCTCTCTCTCTCTTCTCTTTCGATTTCCCCCTCTCTCTCTATTTCCCTCTCTTTCTCTTTCTCTTCCTTTCTCTCCCTCTCTCCCTTTTTCTTTCTCTCTCTCTCTATCTCTCTCTCGCTTTTCTCTCTCCTCCCCCGCGTGCCCTCCTTCTCTCTCTCTCTCTCTCTCTCTCTCTCTCTCTCTCTCTCTCTCTCTCTCTCTCTCTCTCTCTCTCTCTCTCTCTCTCTCTCTCTCTCTCTCTCTCTCTCTCTCTCTCTCTCTCTCTCTCTCTCTCTCTCTCTCTCTCTCTCTCTCTCTCTCTCTCTCTCTCTCTCTCTCTCTCTCTCTCTCTCTCTCTCTCTCTCTCTCTCTCTCTCTCTCTCTCTCTCTCTCTCTCTCTCTCTCTCTCTCTCTCTCTCTCTCTCTCTTTTTCCCCGTCCCTGCCTCTCTCTCTCTCTCTCTCTCTCTCTCTCTCTGTCTCTCTCTCTCTCTCTCTCTCTCTCTCTCTCTCTCTCTCTCTCTCTCTCTCTCTCTCTCTCTCTCTCTCTCTCTCTCTCTATCTCTCTCTCTCTCTCTCTCTCTCTCTCTCTCTCTCTCTCTCTCTCTCTCTCTCTCTCTCTCTCTCTCTCTCTCTCTCTCTCTCTCTCTCTCTCTCTCTCTCTCTCTCTCTCTCTCTCTCTCTCTCTCTCTCTCTCTCTCTCTCTCTCTCTCTCTCTCTCTCTCTCTCTCTCTTCTCCTCTCTCTCTCTCTCTCTCTCTCTCTCTCTCTCTCTCTCTCTCTCTCTCTCTCTCTCTCTCTCTCTCTCCCCCCCCCTTCTTCTCTCTCTTCCCCCGCCATCCCCGCTGCTCCCCGCCCTCAACCCCTCACCCCGCCCCCCCTCCGCCATAGCCTCCGCCACCCGCCCCCCGCTGTCCTCCTCCCCCGCCCCCGCTGCTCCCCTCCCGCGCCACCGGCCCTCTGCCATTCCCCCCCGCCACCCGCAAGCCCCGCCCCCCCCCTCCGCCATAGCCTCCGCCACCCGCCCCCCGCTGTCCTCCTCCCCCGCCCCCGCTGCTCCCCTCCCCCGCCACCCGCCCTCCGCCATCCCCCCCCGCCACCCGCCACCCGCAAGCCCCGCCCCTCACCCCGCCCCCCCCTCCGCCATAGCCTCCGCCACCCGCCCCCCGCTGTCCTCCTCCCCCGCCCCCGCTGCTCCCCTCCCCCGCCACCCGCCCTCCGCCATTTCCCCCTGCCACCCGCCACCCGCAAGCCCCGCCGCCCGCCCAGTCCCCCCCCCTCCGCCATAGCCCCTCCGCCCCCTAGCTCCGCCTCTCTCCGCCCGCAACTCCGCCCCCCCCCTAACAACTCCGCCCCCCCCCCCCCCCGCCCTCACAAACTTCCCCCCCCCCCCCCCCCGCTCACCTCTGCCGCCCCTCTCTGCCTCCCTCACCCCGCCACCTCACACTCTTGCCACCTACCCACACACACACACCCGCATACAAACACACACACACACACCCTCACGTACACACATGCACACCCACACATACATACCCACCTACACATTCTCACTCACACCCATACACCCGCGCACCCACACACACACCCACACACACACACCCCCACACATACACATACACCCACACATACACACACACCTCCACACATGCATATCCAACCATTACACACGCCGACACATACACGCATGCATCCCCGCACACATACTCTCTCACCCCCACATATATGCCACACGCTCCCCCACACACACTTTTACACACACACAATCACACACATATCAAAGAAGATTGTCCAGAAAAGGATATCTGTCAGATGCATGAAGTAATGGTGCAGACAGAGGAAAGGCTAGTCATAAAAGGTCCGGAATAGGTGAAATTTTGCAAGAAAACATGAGCGAAAAGCAGAGGCTTCCACACTCAGATAGTCAAGTGAAGGATTAACCTTGTTGGATATGACCAGAATTTGTTTTTCTAATATTCGGAAGGCTATGAGAGTCCCGGATGGCAAGTGAAAAGGTAAAAGTGGAATAATTGACCTACCCCCCAATTTTGGGTGATTAACCGGCGTGTGATGAGTGGACGTGCAGAATCGGCAAGGCCCTCTTGACCTATTGGGGCCTATAAAAACAATGGATTTGTGCTCATTTGGGGTACAATTTTAGAGACACGGTGGTTCTTGCATAGGTGCAGAAGTCCTCTCTTGCACTTGGTGGTTTCAAGCCTATTGTAGGAGCTACTCTGTAGTGTGTATACAGAGGGTAGGCTTCTCAGTGGAGGGCTATGAGCACTATAGTGTAAGAGAGTAGCTTGGATTCTTTTTCTTTTCTATGAGTCAGTGTGTTGATTAAGCTCTATTCTCTTGAGAAATTCTTACCATTTGTATTGTTCTGAGTTAGTCTGCATATCAGTGGCCCCTTATGCTGATGGGAAGAACCTGTTGTATTGGAGTTATTACTTTTAGGGTGGCTTGTTAGCCCTAAGCTTGCACTTTTGAGCATCATTCTGCCCCACCTTGTAATCCATCTTATTTCAATCGAGAAGTGGATGGTCTTTTTTTTTTAGTCACATGTTGTTGATGTTTGTTGGAGTACGTACAATCTTTATTTACCTTTACTTGCTCACAGAAAGGTTAAAGGGTATACTTCTCTAAAAGAGAACCCCCCTTGAGTAGGCGACGTACTGGAAGTGTTAATTTTTAGTCTTTACTCTTGTTAAAAGCGGATACCCCAGTACCTCCTCTACAGTTTGGCACGCCCGGTGGGACCTTTGCATTTCTGTGAGAGGTGTTTTTCCCTATTGCAATTGCGAATAGGTACATGACCCATACACGAGCAGATAAGGAATCACTTCGTGCTCGAAGGAGCCTTAACAAATCAACAATAACCACGGCTAGTGAGTCTACCTCCCCTTTGTCCTCCCTAAATTTATCTATTGATTTGGGTGCGACACCATTGTCAAAAGAAGGGTATAGGAGAACTCTAGACTTCTCCTCAGATACGTCCGAAGAAACACCAGTACAAATGGAGGATCTCTCTCATTTGCTATCCAGATTAAACATCAAATTCCCTACCTTCAAGGGACATGCTTATGAGGATGCTGATGATCATGTGAGGAGATTCATCTCTTTATGTCGTGGGCGAGGTCTGCAGAATAGAGAAGATGCAATGTTGGCACTTTTTCCATCCACATTGGAGGGTCTTGCAGATAAATGGTATAGTCAATATACAGATGGCCATTTCACTACATGGGAGGCTCTGAAGGCGGCATTCTCACAAACATTCAGACCAAGTGATTCTTCGGAAAGAGCTCTAGATCAGCTAGAGAATTTGAAGCTAAGACCAAGTGAATCTTTTCATGAACTTCACACTAGAACAAAAGCACTTGTTGCACAACTACCACATGCTCCAGGTGATTTCTTGGTTAAAAAATGGATAGAAAAAGCTCTGCCTAGGTCATCTCAGCAGAAGCTTCGTGAGTCTCTTAGATTGGATGCGACCCTCAATGATTTTGTTGCAGCCGCATCACGCATTGAAGAAGCAAGGCAACATTTCGAAGGGGATACACAACCAAAGTACGCTGTAGACATGGATCCTATTGAGCAACTGAGGAGGGAATTGGAAGCATTGAAGATGCAACAAAATCAACAAGAAGAGAAGGTCTTTCCACCACTGCGTCGCACTGATGATGAAGTAGCTCAACTTCGCCGTGAGTTAGAAGATTTGAGGACCACTCAAGATATAAGGAGACAAATTTGGTGCACGATCTGTAACAACAATGGACATTCCAATGCTAATTGTCCCAATAAGGTAAGCTATCAATTTTGTGGGAAGGATGGGCATGAAGCCAGAGATTGCTACTACCTCAAGGGTACACAGCAGAGAGATAACCCTCAAACTTTGGATTCATACTATGCTAGTACTTCTAATAGAGAGGAGAATAGGCCTGCAAAGCCTAGATATAATAGACCTTTGATGTGCTATCGTTGTGGTGAGTACGGCCACATGCAAAATAGGTGTTCCCTCCCAGAAGATGCACCTCCTTGTCAACATTGTCCAGAGGCCAAGGATCATTATACCAAAGATTGCCCAAGAGGTCGTCCTGCTCCAATTCATATGATTGCAGTCTCTCCACATGAAGAAGGAAAAACCACTCAGACTTATGTTGTTTCATCCTCTGCAATGCCCATGATGACTAGAGCTAGGCAAGCAGCTGCAACCTAGAGAGATGAACAACAAGGAATTCAGGATAAAGAGGAAGAAAAGAAGTCCGGATGGAAGGACCAAGTGGAAATTGAAGGAGCTTATGAAGAAATGACTACTTCTCTAAGGGGCCAACCAACACGTCTACAAGAAAATACTCAGGAGGTAAACATTGAACAGATCTTGAAAGGTATTCATCACAAGATTAGTCTCTATGAACTTATAAGGATGGATTCACAAATAAGAAGTGATTTATTAAAGATTATACACTCTGCTCACTTGGTCCAATCACCTAGTATAGATGGTTTCATGGTTGATTTTCCTCCTGCACCCTTAGTAGACTACCAAAGTTCGAGATTATCAGTTTGTATAAAGGATGAAGCTCTTACAGGTGTGATCATAGATGGAGGCTCTGGTATCAATTTGATGCCAGATTTTACAATGAAGAAGCTGAAATTGAACCCCACCAAGTTGGCACCATTCACGGTTACATTGGCAGATCAACATCGGGTTGCGCCACTTGGCATTATTGAAAAGGTATTGATGGTAGTACAGGGTTGCCACTTTGTGTTGGATTTTGTTGTCATTGCACTTCCACAGGAGACTTCCTATCCTTTGCTCCTGGGGAGACCTTGGCTGAGACAAGCAAAAGCTTTGCAAGATTGGGGAAAAAATAAACTATGGATTTCAACAAATACCAATAGCCAACTGCAACTACATTTGGAAGAAGGATTCGACTCAGGAAAAACTACTGGATATACTGTGGACACTCAGGTAATGCCCTCTCTACCCCAAGAAGATGATACATTGTTAAATTGGATGATGGGAAGTGCAGAGTGTTGCACAGTGGAGATCAATGAAATTGAGGAAGAAGTTGCAGATAAGGAAATTACAAAAAAGGGCGATGAAGACCACAAGGTGTTGGAGAATGAGCAACTGAAGGAAAATACAATCTGTGAAGAGAATACCAATATAAAAGTATCAGAGAGGGAAGATTATGAACCTAAGAGTAGAGAAGATCTCCCTTTTGCAGATATACCTCAAGGTTGGATGAAAGAACATGTTGCAGAATATAAATTAAAATCCACTCCTGAATATAGTGGAGATGATTTCTCAAGCAAGACCAGTCCTGAAACATTGGTTCAAGAAGTAAATTTAGGGGATGAAGAGAACCCTCAAATGGTTCATTTGGCATCCTGGTTGTGGCATTATCCTCCCTTGCTACAGAAGGTAACTTCTTTGCTTTTTACTTATAAAAGTGTCTTCGCATGGTCCTACAAAGATCTAATAGGGATACTAGAAGAACTTGGGCTACATCGGATACCCTTAGTTGAGGGAGCTGCACCTGTAAGAAGTAGGCCATATCGACTCAATCCGAAGTATGCAGAGGCGATAAAGCAGAGATTACAAAATTAGAAGAAGCAGGTATAATTGTGCCAGTAGAACATTTCAGGTGGCTTTCTTCTATGGTTATTGTGCCCAAGAAAAATAGTGGAAAAATAAGAGTATGTGTTGATTTCCGTGCTTTGAATAAAGTAACTATTCAAGATGGATTTCTTCAGCCCTTCACAGAGCAAGTACTTGAAGAGGTAGCTGGTCACACTTTGTATAGTTTCTTGGATGGTTTTAGTGGCTACAATCAGATAGTGATCCATCCTGATGATAGGGACAAAACAGCCTTTGTTACTCCCTGGGGCACTTATGTCTATACTCGAATGGCTTTTGGTTTGAAGAATGCACCTGCTTCATTTAATAGAACGATGTATCTGATATTGGGCAAATGGTTAACAACCTTTCTACGCATTTTCATGGATGACTTTTCAGTATTTTCAGGTACAGATAGAAGGGCAACAGTTCAAGATTTCCATGACCATTTGGAAAATCTAAAAGAAACTTTTGAGCAATGTCTCAAAACAGGTTTGAAATTGAATCCTGATAAATGTCACTTTTTGGTCACTAAAGGCACTCTTCTTGGTCACATAGTATCTGCTGAAGGCATAACTGTTGACCCTGCAAAGGTTACAGCTATTCTTTCCATGCCAATTCCACAAAGCCCAAAGGAAGTGCAAAGTTTTTTGGGCCATGCAGGTTATCACAGAAGATTCATTAGGATGTATTCAAAAATTGCTAAGCCCTTGTCAAGGCTTACCAGCAAAAAGATCCCTTTCTCATGGAGTGCTGAAGCTGACAAAGCATTTTGTGAACTAAAGTTGAGGCTATGTACTGCTCCACTTTTAAGTGTTCCTAATTGGTCATTGGAATTTCATGTGCATACAGATGCTAGTCTTCATGCTGTTGGTGCAGTTCTAGCTCAACCATCGTCTCACAAAGTGGATAGACCTATCTCTTATGCAAGCAAATTACTCAACCAAGCTGAAAGAAATTACAGTACAACGGAAAGAGAAGGTTTGGCTATCGTATTTGCTCTTCAGAAATTCCGACATTATCTCCTTGGTGTACATTTCGTTGTTATTTCTGATCATCAGCCCTTGAAGTATTTGATAAACAAGCCTAGAGTAGCTGGAACGATTTGGAGATGGTTACTCCTATTTCAAGAATTCAATTTTGATATTCATATTAAACCAGGAAAAGAGCACTACATGGCAGATCAAGTGTCCAGGACGGCAATGAGCGAAAAGGCAACAGGTATTAATGATGAATTGGTGGATAGCAATCTTTTTCTAGTAGCAATCTGGACTGGTTGGTATGATGAGATTCTCCATGTTCTGATTACTGGAAAGATCCCAGAACACTTGACACCTGTAGAAAAGAGAAGATTGCTCCTGAAAACCAAAGCATATTCTCTTATAAATGGAAATTTATATAAATACTGTCAAGATGATATATTGAGAAGGTGTGTCTATCCAGAGGAGGTAAATCTTCTCCTAGAGGCTGCACACAATGAAGGACATCTAAAGGGGGAAGAATTGGCTTATAAAATCATCCACAAAGGTTTATGGTGGCCTCATATTTTCAAGGATGCAATCAAGTTTTCTAAAGAATGCCACATCTGCCAGAGGTGTGCTCCTGCGCCAACCAGATTGAACTTCCAACCGTTAGTCATATCTACCAGATGGCTTCCATTTGAACGATGGGGTCTTGATTTCATAGGGCCAATTAGCCCAACTGGGCAACCAGGAGGTAAAAAGTATATTTTGATGGCCACATGCTATGCCACTAAATGGATAGAGGCTAAAGCTACTGTGGACTGCACGGCTTTAACAGTAGCTAAATTTATGTATAAACGTATTTTCTCAAGATTTGGTTGCCCTCTGGAAATTACTAGTGATAGGGGCACACATTTTGTAAATCAATTGCTCCAGTTTATATTTGACAGGTACAAAATCTTCCATAAAAAATCTTGTGCCTATTACCCAAGGGCAAATGGCCAAGCAGAGAGTTCCAATAAGATTTTGATGGGACTATTTCGCAAATTATCTTTTGATCATCAAAGCTCTTGGCCACTAGCACTAATTGGTGCAATTTGGGCTTTCAGAACCACGAAGAGGGGAACCACAGGCGAGACTCCATTTCGGTTAGTATATGGGAAAGAGGCATTGGCACCATTTGAGTTTATTATCAGAAAGGAAATAGGAATCAAAACCATTGGCATTCAACCCCCCATTCAGAGATTGGTGGCATTAGAAGAGTACAGAGAAGGGGCAATGCAGAAACTTCTGGTGACACAAGAAGAGCGCAAGAAATTACATGACAGGTATCTAAGATCGAATGAAGTTCAAGAAGGGTCCATGGTTTTAGTGCATCAAGTCCCGGCAATTTCAACTAAATTGGCCCCCAATTGGACAGGACCATATAAGGTTATCAAGGTATTGCCACATGGTGCAGTGCATCTGGAAGATCTGCAGGGTAAAAGGATGCCCCTCGTCAACATCTCCAGGGTGAAGAGTTATTTGAATTGATGCAAGCAGATGAAATTCACTCTCTGTACAAACCATAGTTCTTTTATTTTCTGCATGAAAAAATAAGCAAATAAAGAAATTGCACTAGGGACGGTGCAAAATCTTGATGTGGGGGTCTGTAGATCCCCCTCCTCTCTCTCTCTTTTTTCCTCTCTCTCTTTCCTTCTCTCTCTCTATTTCCCTCTCTTTCTTTCTCTCTCTCTCTCTTCTCTTTCGATTTCCCCCTCTCTCTCTATTTCCCTCTCTTTCTCTTTCTCTTCCTTTCTCTCCCTCTCTCCCTTTTTCTTTCTCTCTCTCTATCTCTCTCCCTCTTTTCTCTCTCCTCCCCCGCGTGCCCTCCTTCTCTCTCTCTCTCTCTCTCTCTCTCTCTCTCTCTCTCTCTCTCTCTCTCTCTCTCTCTCTCTCTCTCTCTCTCTCTCTCTCTCTCTCTCTCTCTCTCTCTCTCTCTCTCTCTCTTTCCCCATCCCTGCCTCTCTCTCTCTCTCTCTCTCTCTCTCTCTCTCTCTCTCTCTCTCTCTCTCTCTCTCTCTCTCTCTCTCTCTCTCTCTCTCTCTCTCTCTCTCTCTCTCTCTCTCTCTCTCTCTCTCTCTCTCTCTCTCTCTCTCTCTCTCTCTCTCTCTCTCTCTCTCTCTCTCTCTCTCTCTCCCCCCCTTCTCCTCTCTCTTCCCCCGCCATCCCCGCCCCCCCTCCGCCATAGCCTCCGCCACCCGCCCCCCGCTGTCCTCCTCCCCCGCCCCCGCTGCTCCCCTCCCCCGCCACCCACCCTCCGCCATTCCCCCCCGCCACCCGCCACCCGCAAGCCCCGCCCCTCACCCCGCCCCCCCCTCCGCCATAGCCTCCGCCACCTGCCCCCCGCTGTCCTCCTCCCCCGCCCCCACTGCTCCCCTCCCCCGCCACCCGCCCTCCGCCATCCCCCCCGCCACCCGCAAGCCCCGCCCTCACCCCGCCCCCCCCCTCCGCCATAGCCTCCGCCACCCGCCCCCCGCTGTCCTCCTCCCCCGCCCCCGCTGCTCCCCTCCCCCGCCACCCGCCCTCCGCCATTTCCCCCCGCCACCCGCCACCCGCAAGCCCCGCCGCCCGCCCAGTCCCCCCCCTCCGCCATAGCACCTCCGCCCCCTAGCTCCGCCTCTCTCCGCCCGCAACTCCCCCCCCCCCTCACAACTCCGCCCCCCCCCGCCCTAACAAACTTCCCCCCCCCCCCCCCCCCGCTCACCTCTGCCGCCCCTCTCTGCCTCCCTCACACCGCCACCTCACACTCTTGCCACCTACCCACACACACACACCCGCATACAAACACACACACACACACCCTCACGTACACACATGCACACCCACACATACATACCCACCTACACATTCTCACTCACACCCATACACCCGCGCACCCACACACACACCCACACACACACACCCCCACACATACACATACACCCACACATACACACACACCTCCACACATGCATATCCAACCATTACACACGCCGACGCATACACGCATGCATCCCCGCACACATACTCTCTCACCCCCACATATATGCCACACGCTCCCCCACACACACTTCTACACACACACAATCACACACATATCAAAGAAGATTGTCCAGAAAAGGATATCTGTCGGATGCATGAAGTAACGGTGCAGACAGAGGAAAGGCTAGTCATAAAAGGTCCGGAATAGGTGAACTTTTGCAAGAAAACATGAGCGAAAAGCGGAGGCTTCCACACTCAGATAGTCAAGTGAAGGATTAACCTTGTTGGATATGACCAGAATTTGTTTTTCTAATATTCGGAAGGCTATGAGAATCCCGGATGGCAGGTGAAAAGGTAAAAGTGGAATAATTGACCTACCCCCCAATTTTGGGTGATTAACCGGCGCGTGATCAGTGGACGTGAAGAATCGGCAAGGCCCTCTTGACCTATTGGGGCCTATAAAAACAATGGATTTGTGCTCATTTGGGGTACAATTTTAGAGACACGGTGGTTCGTGCATAGGTGCAGAAGTCCTCTCTTGCACTTGGTGGTTTCAAGCCTATTGTAGGAGCTACTCTATAGTGTGTATACAGAGGGTAGGCTTCTCAGTGGAGGGCTATGAGCACTATAGTGTAAGAGAGTAGCTTGGATTCTTTTTCTTTTCTGTGAGTCAGTGTGTTGATTAAGCTCTATTCTCTTGAGAAATTCTTACCATTTGTATTGTTCTGAGTTAGTCTGCATATCAGTGCCCCCTTATGCTGATGGGAAGAACCTGTTGTATTGGAGTTATTACTTTTAGGGTGGCTTGTTAGCCCTAAGCTTGCACTTTTGAGCATCATTCTGCCCCACCTTGTAATCCATCTTATTTGAATCGAGAAGTGGATGGTCTTTTTTTTTTAGTCACATGTTGTTGATGTTTGCTGGAGTACGTACAATCTTTATTTACCTTTACTTGCTCACAGAAAGGTTAAAGGGTATACTTCCCTAAAAGAGAACCCCCCTTGAGTAGGCGACGTACTGGAAGTGTTAATTTTTAGTCTTTACTCTTGTTAAAAGCGGATACCCCAGTACCTCCTCTACAGTAAGGAATTAGCTTAATCTTACGAGACACAAAAAAGTTCATATTTTTTATTTGCACGATAGTATTAGAGATGATCTATGTCCAAAACTGCATCAAAGTATCACTTTTGAGCCCTCCAAGTTAAGAAATGCTAAAGAGATAATAAACTCGAGCAATTTTCTTATACTGAACTAAATGTAGAGCCCAAAATGATGTACTTAATGTCACGATAGCACTAGATTGTGCTCTTGGACTATAGTAGACAAGATTTCAGAAATTCTCTTCTAATTACAAGAATACCCATATAGGGAAAATAGTACAAGAATATGTAGCTGATACAAGAAGTCCCACAACCCGTGACTGATAGGTATAGATAACTGAGTTAGAAATGATACAGGAAATCCCGCAACCCGGAATCCTAAGTATGGAGCAAGATCTCTAGATTACAAGAACTGCCTTCACGGAGATAAACTGGATAGAAGAAAGAACTCGACAAGATCTCATACTATGAGATTATAAGATCACAAAGCTAGATGTCTAGGATAGAAGACTAGACAAGACTAAAGCAAGAGTCAAGACTAGAAGTGGAACTGGAACTGGAACTTGAAAGTACTTACTTGGTGATGAAGACTCCTTGAGCTCCCAAGATAGGCATTGGTAGGACTAAGTATGTATGTGGCCAAGGCCTCCTTATATAGGATTTCCAAGGCGGTTCCCAAGGGCGGGTGCGATTTGATGATGTCAACAATGATGTCAAAAATATGAAGAAGACATTTGGATGTCAAAATTTATCAAATAGATGATCGATCTTAGGGTTTTGGCACCTTTTGGATGCAGTGGAAGCATTGGTTTCTTCCATTTCTGAACCAATGATGAAATATAGAATTCACATGGAATCTAAGGTTGAGGATGGTTTCCTTTATCCATGACATCACCTCCCCCTCAAGCGACAAGTTCCACGAGGAGCGGTTGTGTTCACTGATCTCGGTATCATTGGATTTCTCTTATTGAATTCTTGAACCTTAATTGGTGCTCTCTGAAGGGTTTTTGTAGGTTCTGAACTACAATCACTAAAGTCATACCCTTGCCAATGAACAAGGTACTCCAATATTCCTCAAAATATTCTCGAATCTAGGACATGCTCAACTTCAAACTCTTCACGATCATCAATCTCGATAGATGGTGAAGGACTAGGTCTCTCCCCCCTCAATGGTAAAATTTGATATGGTCCAATAGGATAAATGGAAAGCTAGATGTATTCTCATGGTAGTTGGTAGCTGGAGCTTGACAGTGATTGGATTAATCTTAGCCAAGATGGTGAATGGACCAAATCTTTGATGATCTAACTGTAGACAAGGCCTTGATGTTTGCAAACTTTTTCAGAGTAACCATACTCTATCCCCAATTTGATATGATGGACTCTAAACATGATATTGATCTACATAGTACTTATATTGTTCTTGAGCTTTATGGATCTCTTCCTTGAGTTCTTTATGAATTTCCATCAGGTATGGGGCCTTGTCTCCCATAGCTGGGTTCTTGACATGATTTGAGAGTTGTATATCCATCCATGGATGTTGTCCATAATTTGCAAAGAAGGGAGTCTGCTTACTAAAAGCATGAACACTATTGTTATATGCAAACTTTGCAAAGGGTAAAATCTCAAACCAATCATTTTGATGATAGTTCTTGGTGCAACGGAGATATTGCTCTAGGACTTGATTCACCTGTTCTGTTTGTGCATCGGTTTGTGGATGATTCATTATAGATAGTTCAAGTTGAATGCCAAGGAGCTTATAAAGATTGTTCCAATAGCTGGATATGAACTGTGGACCTCGATCACCGACAATATCATCAAGAAATCCATGAAGCATAAAGATGTTTCTGGCAGAAAGTCTAGCAGTGGCTGCACCTGTGATTGCCTTAGTAGTTGGAATGAACTGTGCCATCTTTGTAAATCTATCCACAATAACAAGAATGGCATCATACTTATCTAACTTTGGTACAACTGTGATGATATCCATAGACAATGAAGCCCATGGCCTTCCTAGAATAAGTAAAGTCTGCAAGAGGCCATGAGGTTTATGTCGGGGTACCTTAGATTTATTGCAAGTGTCACACGATCGGATATATTCTCTTAATTCCTTCCACATTTTATTTGTGGCCACCAAAAATCCCTTCATATGAGTTCTATTATTTTATTCACTCCAAAATGTCCTGCTACAAGCTTATCATGATGTTGTTGAAGTACTTGGATCCTCGACTCTCTTGGAGCGACCTACAATAGGTTCTTATAGAGTAGTAATCCATCCTTTTCCTGAAATTCATTTAGTTCCTCGGCTTTTCCTTCTTGAGCTTTCTGCTTAACATTACAAAACAATTGATCATATGGTAGATTCTCATGAATCAAATGATTCAAGGCTGAATCTTAATGATGGCTTGAAGAGATAGCTGCTAGCTTGAGATGCTCAGGATTAAGTAATACACTCTCTTGTTGATCAAAGTTCTCTTCACCCTTCTTAAGTGCAAGGTAAGATCTTCTAGACAAGGCATCTGACTAACATTGTTGACGTCTTGGATGATATGTGATGACAAAGTCGAATTTGGATAGAAAGATACTCCAATCGAGACTTCCTTCTATGGAGGATGTGGGTGGTCCTAAAATAGTCTAGGTTCTTGAGATCTTTATACACAATAACTTTATAAGCTGCTCCTTCTAGATGGTGACATCACGTATCAAACGTGTCCACTACGGCAAGAAATTCTTTATCATGAATTTCATAATTAATTTCTGGTGGGGAAAATTTCCTTGAATGATATGCAGCTTGATGTAGGTGTCCATCATCTCCATATTGGGAAAGAATCGCCCATAGGGCAAAGAAGGGATTATTGGAATTAGGATGAACTAGAATTGGAGCAGTAGTGAATGCTGATTTCAAGTTTTGAAAGGCTTTTTCTGCTTCTTTAGTCCATGAGAATTTGGAGCTCCCTATAAACTTGGTAAGAGGTTTCACTACCTTGGAGTAATCTCTGATGAATATCCTATAGAAATTGGCAAACCGTAGAAAACATTGTATAAAATGGTGATATAAGAAGGTATGATAGGGTAGGTGTCCAATCAGAAGCCTTACCTATGATTCATTTATGGCTAGGCACTATGCTTATATGAGCAAGTTTGTTGAAGAACCCACATGGTTTGAAGAAGCAAATACATATAGGGAATCGCAAGAGGCTATGGAGGAGGTGAGCAAAGCCTTGGAAGATAATCACACTTGGACTCTTGTACCAAGGAGGAAGGAGATGAAGGTTATTGGAAACAAGTGGTTCTTTAGGGTAAAGAAGCATTCAAATGCTAGTATTGCTAGATATAAATCTAGGCTTGTACCTAAAGGCTTTGCTCAGACAAATGGAGTAGATTACTAAGAGACATTTAGTCTTGTGGATAAAATGACTACCATCATAACCATCATCACTATTTCAAAAATAGGAGGAGGAAAGGATCAAGTTGAAGCTAATCAAAATCAAATCAAATAAATATCAAACACAAAAAGAAAAAATTAACAAACCCAAACAAGAAAACAAAATGAGGCTTTCCCTACTCTAATAAATTGCTCGCATCCAATGGAGGATAATCAAATAAACAGAGAAGAAACACATGAAATTAACCAACAAAGATATCTACGTGGTCTCAAGGTGATCAAATTGAACTTAAAGACAGATTATACGAAGTAAATTTATTAAATCTGTGTGAATCATAAAATGTTTTTGGATGATTATTTTGATATATTTAGATAGTGATACGTCTGATCACACAAAGACTATCGGGGCACTTCTTTCCCGTCTTTAGGAGGTTCCCGCCTTTTATAAACACCTATAACCCTAACAACTCACTTATCTTTGTACATTCTAGTGGTAATACATTCATTATTATGTTTTGTGCTTTAAGCTTCTTCTTCTTCCTTGTACTATTCACATGCTTCTATAGACCTCAAACTCCGACAATTGGTATGAAAGTAGGTCACCGCTTCATGTAGGGCATCATCGACACCCCTACGGTCATAGTATCATAATCACATGAATTTGGTGAGCATATTCAAGCTGATTAGGAGTTCAAAATAGCATTTCTATGTAGTGCTTAATTCATGATCTGAGCTCTAAGTTCGGTCTCTGAATAGAATATCAGAGTGCTTGTGTAGGTAATTTTGGCTTTCTGTGCCAAAGGTATATATTGATTTTGGCTTGCCAATATATATCTTGTTTGTCAAACGTGCCATTATTCCTCTCATTCGCTCTTGTAGGACAACTAAGGATGCTTGGGATACACTAACCACTTTATACTAGGCATGGAATGAGGCTCGTGTTGCTTACCTCCAAAAACAATTGGAGAGTGAGCATATGAATGAAGGAGATTCCATCGATAGTTTTTTTTGACAAAGATCGAAGAATTGAAGGAATAGTTGATTTCCGTTGATAAGTCTTACCTGATAGCTCACATGTGTAGAATCTTTCGAATAAACTTCTAGATTCATATCAAAGTTTTTCTTGTATTCTTTGATTGATGATGAAAAGCAATCCAAATGTATTAAGACTTGAGGAGTTAGTCTCTATTTTGTTGCAAGAAGATCAGTCTAGGCAAAACAGATCCATTATTCATGTTGTAGATCAAGATTTACTCACTAGTCAGAAGGGCAAAGGAAAATGGAGCTCATCTACAAGTAAGTAGAAATCAAGATTTCCTGGCTAGTCAAAAGGGCAAAGGAAAATGGAGCTCATCTACAAGTAATTTTGCACAATCTAAGAAGGATGACAGAGAATCAAAACACAAAACACATTAAAAACCTCAGGGCATAAAAACCCATTTAACATTCTAATATTTCATAAAGTATAACAAATAAAATTCTTGTTGTGATTTTCCATGAATCCCAACAATCAATGTCTTCTCACAAACCTTATGGGAGTGCATTTGGTGTGACATGTTCTCTTTTCCTACAATCTAGGAAATGCACTAGAGGATCACATCTACTTTGTGAGTGATTTGTATGTTGGTAGCAGACTCCAACCACTTGGATCATGGCTTGAGAACTTCAATTACGACCTTAAATTAATACTAATGCTATAGTACAAAGAATAGATGTTAATATGTGAGTATAGAAAGGATTATATGAAGCCATATAATTATGCCACATGAGTTGTTATAACTTATGGAATATGTTGAACAATGCATTGTTGGTTTGTAACATGAATATGTTGAACAATGCATTGTTGGATTGTAACATGGAATATGTTGAACAATGCATTATTGGATTGTTAAATTATTATTGAACAATGCATTGTTAGAGTGTTAAATTATTGATGTATTAATGTGTTTCTGATGGTTCTGATATAGTAGCTGAAGGTTCGTGAGGAGCGTGCAAGGTGTGAAAGGGTGGAGATCAGTAATCCGAATAATTATTATTTAGCTTGTAAATAAACCTACGTAGAAGGTTCTATTGTTAGAAACAGTTAGAAAAGTAATGGTGAGAATAAGGTTCGTTGTAGACCGTAGTTTCTATTATTGAAAACAATGGCTTTTTCTAAAAGTTACCAACTTTTAGTTTCACGTCTGTTCACGCCTCCTTT
The DNA here is from genome assembly GCA_020310875.1 of Ceratopteris richardii. Lineage (NCBI taxonomy): Eukaryota > Viridiplantae > Streptophyta > Polypodiopsida > Polypodiales > Pteridaceae > Ceratopteris > Ceratopteris richardii. The sequence goes on along the minus strand of CM035432.1, from coordinate 24,830,855 downwards.
TCAAAGCCGCTCTCATGTAACCACTCTTTTCAACGTAATCAAAAGTCCTATAAATACATGCACTCTATGGACTGTCGAAACAGAGTGCATGGGGGGCGATTGCACCCAATCTTGTGTTGTGTCTCGTCTCTTGTTGCGTCTATTTGTCTGTGTGTTTTCAGTATCCATAACCTTTGTATGCACGTGAGAAAGATCCTGACAACACTGGTATCAAAGCTCTGCACGTGTCAATACAGAGGGTTATGTTCTGTGTTCTCTGTTCACGATTCGGATTTCGATTCCGTCTTCGTCTTTGTCTTGGGTTCCGGTTCCTGTTTTTGTTCTTGTTCTAGTTTTCTGGTTTGTGTTTCTATTTCATTTCCAGTTCCAGAATCAGAACCTACGTTTTCACCTACGTTGACTAAGGCAAAGAGCTTAGGCAATAACTTAGGCAATACATTGGCAACATTGGCGCCCAAGGCTCCCTTGGCGACCGTTGGCTACGTGCGAGGCAATTTTAATTTTGAGTGGCAATAGAGTGGTTTAGATTCCCTAAGGTAGGGGGATTTGAACCCACAACCTCCTACTTTCAAGGGAAGTACTTTTACCACTACACTCTTTCTTGTAGTTGTCACTCAAGTTCTCTCCTCTTATATTTAACATAACTTGTAGTTTTTCTCAGTTTTCAAGGCGGCATGGTGCGACGCGACGTGGCACGTCTCAGGGTACATCCTGTCAGGGTACACTCTCATGGTACACCAGGGTACATCCAGACAGGGTACATCCTGGCACGGTACATCCAGATAGGGTACATCCTGTCAGGGTACATCAGGGTACATCCAGATAGGGTACCTTCTACTAGGGTACATTTCCTGAGGGTTCATCCCGAGAGGAAGCAGAAAAAGAATTCCAGTCCATAACCAAGTCAATCCGTCTACAACAATCGTGCAAACGACCACTTTATGTTAAACCTACATTTCCTATGAAGCGTGCTTTTAATGCCCCGTCTTACCCTAGTTTTCCTTGTCCTCCACAATCCAAGTACTCAACTCCGCCTGTTGTTTCATCTCTCCAACCAAGCAAACCACCTACCCTTCAAACTTCAGTGGTGGATGCCCAACATAAGCGACCACGAATCACTTGCTGGAATTGTGGTAAACCTGTACATACAAAAATAAGGTGCAGATTGTGACCTCTTCACATGAAACTGGCAATAACTCAATTGCATAACATGGAGGTCCATAATGAAGAAATTCCTCCTATTTGGACAGAGGAATCATTGCAGAAGGACTTAAGTACCTTGGGTAACGATATTTCTCTTCACTCTCTACTTTGCATGCAGGGTACGATAAATAACAAACTAGTTAAAATTCTACATGACGATGGTAGTTGACATGAATTCGTTTCACATTCATTAGTACAAGAACTTAAATTACAAACGTTTTCTTCCTTGTATAAAGTGAAAGCTGCATTTCAAGGTAGTCGTTATAATGTAACACAAGAAATGCAAGATGTTACGATTAGCATAGGCCCATATGTTGATTCATGGACATTTTTAATTGCACCTTTGCAATCTTACGATGTTATACTAGGTATGCCTTTTCGTCACCATTATAACCCACGTATTGACTACCGTACACATACCTTTAACTTTGAATTCAAAGGTCAAATCATTACTTTGTCTGCACGACATGATTTCTAGCCGTTTCCATTGATTAGTCACACTCAAGTAAAGCGTGCATTTAGGAAAGGATTCAACTCATGCATCATTTTTTTCAATGTCATCAATGATTATACTTATACACTTCCTGATGCATATAACACTTTCATGAGTACTTATAAGGATTGTTTTATGTCTGAGTATCCCTCTCAACTACCACCATCTCGAGGATCCTTTGACCATAGCATAGACTTAGTCCCTTGTAGTTCTCCTCCTCATAAAGTAACTTATAGACATAGCCCACTACATCAAAAGGAAATAGAAAATCAAGTAAAAGTCTTACTCCGAAAAGGACTTATAAGGCCTAGTTCTTCCCCATTTGGAGCACCAGTTCTCTTAGTAGAGAAGAAGAATAAAACTTATCGCACATGCATTGATTATAGAGCCCTTAACAAGATCACAATAAAGAATAGATACCCTATTCCACGAATAGATGATCTCTTAGATAAGTTACTAGGAGCTCATGTCTTTAGTAAAATTGATCTAAAATCGGGTTACCATCAGATTTGTATGACACAAAGTGATATTTTCAAGACTCCGTTTAGAACTCAAACAGGCCATTATGAATTTATGGTAATGCCCTTTGGACTTACTAATGCCCCTGCTACATTTGCACGAATGACGAACAATATTTTTCTTGATTATCAAGCTTTTGTTCTTGTATTCTTTGATGATATACTTGTTTACAGTAACAATGATAGTGAACATGAAAAGCATCTTGAAAGAGTTTTTCATTTGTTACGAGAGAACACACTTTATGCTAATCCTAAAAAGAGTTACTTCTTTCAATGTAAGCTAGAATATTTAGGACATATTATTTTAAGTGAAGGTGTGCATGTGGATCGGAAAAAGATTAGAGTTATCGTAGAATGGCCTACACCACAATCAGTCAATGATATTCGTTCTTTTCTTGGGTTGACTAGTTTGTATACGAAGTTTGTTCGAAATTTTTCTTATTTAGCATTGCCTCATACCTTCTTTTTGAAAAAGAAAATACAATTTGCATGGGAACTTACCCAACAACAGCCTTTTGAAAAACTTAAACAAGCACTTTCACATGCACCTGTTTTACAATTACCTTATTTTTCACAACCCTTTCATGTTGTTACTCATGCTAGTGGTTCAGGAATAGGTGTTTTTTTAATGCAAAATGATCATCCCATTGCATTTGAGAGTAGAAAGCTTAAGCAATCAAAACAGAATTATAGTATGTATGATAAAGAATTTTTAGCAATTGTGCATGCTTTGCGAATTTGGAAACACTATCTTATGGGCTTTGAGGTCTTAATCGAAACCGATCAACAGGCTATTAAGCATTTATTAAATCAGCCTTTAATTTCTGATAGGTATCTTAAATGGCCATCATTCATTCAGAATTTCCAACCCATGATACAATATCAGCCTTCTAAAGCTAATGTTGTAGCTCATGCTCTTAGCCGTTTTCCTTCGCATTCTGTTGTTTTGAATAATATCTCTGCCATCCAAATATATTCTTTTCAAGAAATGGTTTCCACTTATGCATCTGATTTGTATTTTTCACGTGCATGGCAGGATTTCAACAATGGTGCATCTTTATCTGATGAACATTATATCTTTCATAATGGTTTTCTTTATTTTCAACATAGATTATGCATAACCCAAGTTTTTAAAGATTTTGTTATCAAAGAAATTTATGAACCATCTTACATGGGTCATAGAGGCATACAGAGCACCATTTCTACTTGCAAAGATTTCTTCTTTTGGCCACACATGGAAAAAGATATTGCACATTATGTTTCTTAATGCACTATTTGTCAGCGTGTCAAATGTCATCCTGGTAAACCATTTGGATTATTAATGTCACTTGCCATTCCGAACGAACCATGGGAACAAATTTCTATGGATTTTATCACAGGTCTTCCCATCACTTCATCACATAATGATATGATTTGGACAATCGTTGATAGGTTTAGTAAATATGCATATTTCATTCCATGTAGAAAAACTTTGATTGCACCTCAAGCTGCAAAATTATTCATTAAATGCATTTTCCCACATCATGGATTTCCTAAAGTAATGTTATCTGATCGTGATGTTAGATTTTGTAATCATTTTTGGGTTGCCTTATTTCAACATTTTGGTTCTAAAGTAGATTTTAGTTTTGCATTTCATCCTGAAAGTAATGGACAAAGTGAAGCTACCAACAGTACTATTCTTGATTTATTGCGTTGTTATTCATTAGATAAGCCTAATAACTGGGATGAAAAGTTTCCATTGCTTCAATTTGCTTACAATCACACTGCACACACCACTATTGGTCGTGCACCTTTTGACATTGTTTTTGGTAAAAAACTTCCCACTCCCATGTCCCTCACCCAAATTGACATTCCGATGGCTGATTCTATTGCTCATGTTCACGTTTCTATACTTCATGATGTTCACGAGCACATTAGGAAAAGTCAAGAGCGATATACACATAATATGAATACTAAATGATTAGCCAAAGAATTCAAGGAAAATGATTTTGTATGGTTGTGTATCATTAAAATACATCTCAAAAATATTTTGCAGCATCCTAAATTTAAACTTGCACCACGCTATTATGGACCATTTCGCATTATAGAAAAAATTAATGATAATTCATTTAGATTAGATATTCTATCTCATTGGACTATACATAACTCTTTTCATATTAGTTTACTTAAACCATTTAAAGGAACTTTACCACTTCCTCCACTTCTTGATGACCCTCCTTTAATTGAAGACCAATCTGAAATCTTAGTTCCTGAGAAAATCATTTATCATGATGTCACTACTACTGGCACAGGTACTCAGTGGTTAAGTACAACAATCACTCTATTGAAGAATATCAATGGATACATAAAACACAATTAACACCTCATTATGACCACTTAATTTTTGCATATCCTACACAAACACATTAATGTAAAAACTCCATGAACATTTCCATGCATGTGTTTTTACATGGCATATGCCTATTTTTTTTATTCAGTGATGAAACATGTGACTGGCCATCCATGTTTATTATTTTATCAACTGAGGTCAGTTGATTTTTCAACTTAGGGGCATGTTATAACTTATGGAGTATGTTGAAAAATGCATTGTTGGTTTGTAACATGAATATGTTGAACAATGCATTGTTGGATTGTAACATGGAATATGTTGAACAATGCATTGTTGGATTGTTAAATTATTATTGAACAATGCATTGTTAGAGTGTTAAATTATTGATGTATTAATGTGTTTCAGATGTTTGTGATATAGCAGCTCAAGGTTGGTGAGGAGCATGCAAGGCGTGAAAGGGTGGATATCAATAATCTGAATAATTATTATTTAGCTTGTAAATAAACCTTCATAGAAGGTTCTATTGTTAGAAACAGATAGAAAAGTAATGGTTAGAATAAGGGTCGTTCTAGACCGCAGTTTCTATTATTGAAAGCAATGGCTTTCTATAAAAGTTACCAACTTTTAGTTTCACGCCTGTTCACGCCTGCTTTTCGAAGCTACTCTCATGTAACCACTCTTTTCAACATAATCAAAATTCCTATAAATACATGCACTCTATGGACTGTCCAAACAGAGTGCATGGGGGGAGATTGCACCCAATCTTGTGTTCTGTCTCGTCTCTTGTTGCGTCTATTTGTCTGTGTGTTTTCAATATCCATAACCTTTGTATGCGCATGAGCAAGATCCTGACAACATGAGTATTGTTTAGTTCAAAGAATAAATTTGATCATTTATAATGCAAGATTCAACTTCAAGCATGTTGGAAGCTAATTTTCATTCTGACACAAACGTTAACTTATAATTCATGGATTGCAAAAGATGATGCCTAGATGAGTCAAGGTATAGCTTGTGAAGAAGTTAATTGTTTTGACAAATCAAATAAGCATGGGGAATGGAATGAAGCCAGAGAGGATGAACTTAAGGCACTTGAAAAAAATGGTACTTGTTCATCAGTTCCAATAACAAAGGACATAAATGGAATTGGCAATAAATGGGTTTACAACATAAAGAGATATGCAAAACAGGATCATCTCTAGTAATAAAATGAGATTGGTTGCCAAAGTTTTTTCTCAAATCTATGGCATGGAATTTGAAAAGAAATTCATTAGAAGAGCTAAGCTATTGATTTGGATTTCAATTTCATCCTCAAACATTTGCAAGATGTACTAATTGCATGTGAAGATGTACTAGTAGCATATTCTTAAATCGAAACCTGGTGTTCGATTCAAGACCCAAGAATATAGCAATGCATTACCCCTTTATAAGACAGAGATCAAGTCAAGGATTGTAAGGGAGGAGCATGTCCATACAAAGGAGCAATATGAAAATATTTGGGTGGATCAAAGATAGAACACTTGATTGCATACATTGGGGGAGTGTTGAAAATAAAGTTTCAAACATAAAGAAGGACTCATCCATAAATTTCCCGCCTAGAACAATAAAATTCAAGCACCCAAAGTTGTGGAATGAAGTTAAGAGCTCCACCAAACTCAATGAGAATAAAATCTTTTCAATTACCCACCAAAAAGTGCACTTACACTAGTTGGTGGGTGTTTATCTAGATTATGGGAATAATTAAACTTCTATATAAGAAGCATTTCAGCTTTTTCCTTGAATTGTATGAGTTGCACTAGTAAAAGGAAAACCATTATCAATGGTAGAAATACAACAAATAAAATATCCCCAAAAAGAATTATTTAGGACATACTTTGGGAATCAACCGGAATCCATTTCCCATACATGCTCACTTCTTCTCCACATAAATCAGCAACTCACATCATCACCTATAATAATTATTTCATCTACATATAAAAATAAGTAGATAAATTCATCATGAATCTTCTTAAGGAATAATGAAGGATTTACATTGCTTGATTTAAACCTTTGATCCTACAAACACGTTAGCAACCTATAGCTCCAAGGTCTTGGAGCTTCTTTCAGACCATATAGGGCTTTCTTAAGCTTGCAAACATGATTAGGATAGTTACGGTTTCCATACCGAAGAGGTTGTGACATATGAACTTCCTCATGATCCATCCATTAAGGAAAGGATCCTTCACATCAAGTTGAAGTAGCTTCCAATTCCTTTCAACTACAATAGTTAGCAAGGTTCTAAAAATGATCATCTTCGCAAGAGGTGAGAAAATTTGTTCATAATATATGCCCTTTGTTTGAACACATCCCTTAACAACCACCTTTCCTTTATACTTGCAAATTTATCCGTCTGAATTTCTTTTCAACTTATACACCCATTTGCAACCTATCACAGTAATGTTGTTGGTCTCCATAGGAACCAATATGTTTGTGTTCAGTATGTAACTGTAAGTCCAAATGAAAATGTGAATGAGAGTTTGAGAACCTATATGTGTATGTATCTATATTTGTACGTTACAGCGTGTGTATGCATGAGTCTCTATGTTCCATATATGAGTATTCTTATGAGTGCTTACCCATGCATTTGTGCTGTGAAACCATGTGAATGTACAAATGTTTATATTGTTAAAAGTCAAGCTTCAAGCTACAAATTCGTGGCGAATCTTTTGTGGACATGTAGAGCAATCAAAGGAAGCCAAAATCCACGAGATTTCATCGAGAAAAGTCACTCAACCACTCCCCAAGTCATCTCAACTAACTCCTCCAAGTTAGGAGGCTGATTTGGAAAATGAGTTCCTAGATTTTAGGGGCACACTTCTCACTATAAAAGGAGCATGTATCCCGACTTCTTTTGGGCCATCTTCTTGGAGTTTTAGCTCATGTAAAGTAAGCACTAAGTGCTGGAGTTGTGATAAGCAAGCCTCTTGCTTAAGCTAGCCCCTTGCTTGCTTTTTTGTTTTCTTTTAGTAGGCATATATATGTGTGTGCGCAGGCAGTGTTGCAACTCTCTACCCTTGAGTTGTTAACATTGGTTCTCCCTCATATTGTATCCATTTGATGTAGTTCTTGTCTCATTGGATAGCTATTAAAGTCTATGTTATGCTCACAAATTATTTGGAGCATTCTATGAGTAATCTGGGAGCAACATGTTGTGTGATTGATATCTCTCTCTGTGTATAGGCTCTATTGGAAATATTTTGCACTCTGTTGTAATGGCTGGATCTCCTTCTCTATTTATCCATTTGCTATGATTTTGGTGTCATTGGGTATCTATTAGAGTGCTCTAAAGTTGACCCAAGTTTGAGATTCATTCTCTATATAATCTATGCGAAACGCTTGCTGGAGTTAAGTGAGGTCTCTGCTTGACTAGCAGTTGTGAGCATTCAACTAGCTCATGTTGTAGACATTGTTTCTCTTTGTATAAGCATCCATTTGAAGTAAAATTTATCTTTTTGGAAAGATATTGGTGCCTACTACAGGTCTACAAAAGCGCACTAGAGTTCTTTGCATAAGCTCTGGGTAAGAGCACTTTTGGTGTGCAGAGGTCAAAGAAGGATACCTGTGGAGGTCATTCGCGCTTCGACGTTGCTTAGGGGTTGAGATACTTCCCCCATCAATGGTATCAGAGCATTTGGGCATCTTGGAGGCATCACATACAAGCAAGAAGACCTCTTGGAGTTGGTGGTTGAATATTTTAATCAACAAAAGTTTCTTGGAGGTAGCTCACATCAAGGGGGAGCTATTCTACTCAAAGTTTCAAGAGCACAATGTGTCCATCTAAGGAAAGCTTTGGATTGAGGTAACCTCAGAGCCCCATTTTCATTTTACACACATTGGAGCAGTAGCCAAGGGCTAGCTCAAGTATCAAAGACTAGATATGGGAGACTTCAACACTCAAATTGAAAAGCTACACAAAAGGAACTATCAACCATGGAGATTTAGGGTCTCCAACTATCTTATTGGCAAGGGCCTTTGGGGGTTGATCAGTGGAAGTGAACCAAGACCTAGGTTGGATGAGAATCCAACCAATGACCAGAGAAGGGCCTTTAGGGAATGGAATGAAAGAGACAAGAGGGTTATCTTTATCCTTTCCCAACACATTAGCAATAGCATGATCGGCCATATCCAAGACTTGGATTCAAGCATGAAGGTATGAGAGACACTTGAAAGGCTTTATTCAACAAGCACCAAAGCAAGGAAGATCCAACTCAAGAATGAGCTCATTAAACTTGGGAAGAGCTCAGGGAGTAGCATAAATGACTACATACTTAAGGTCAAGGATTTATCAGATGCATTGGGATCCATTGGAAGCCACATAGACGATGACGATCTTGTGGCTTATACTCTCAATGGTTTGAGAGATGGTGAGAAGTGGAAACCGTTTACCACTTTAGTATATGTAAGGGATAACCTTCCCGATTTTGAGCAATTGGTTGCTCTCATGGTCATCGAAGAAATGAACATAGGTGGAAGTTCAACTAAAAGCAAGAATGCACAAGTTTTCTATGCAGGTAATCAAAGGGGCAAAGGAAGACGAGGACAAGGAAGGGGCAAAGGAAGGTTTAAAGGAAGGCAAGGCCACTCAAGCAATCAAGGACATGACCAAGGCACCTCATCACAAAGAGGGAGAAGAAGAATAAGAGAAAGAGGAGGACAACATCAACAAAACAGGAATCAAGATGGCGAAGGATGTTACATATGTGGCAAGTTTGACCACTATGCTAGAGATTGCTACCAAGGAGGAAACCAAAGGAGCTATAATCAAAGTTCTTCATACAAAGGCCAAGGTAATTATGCTTCTACAAGTTCAGAAAATGACAATCTCTTGATGATGCACATGAATGGGAATTCAAGCAAAGTAGATAACACTTGGTATATTGATAGTGGATGTAGCAACCATATGAGTTGCAATTCTTCTTGGTTTACTAATCTACATGTTCCCAAAGGTAAAGGACATGTAGAAACAGGTGATGATACAACCCATGAGATCTCCCATGTTGGAGATGTAGCTTTGGATGACAAGGAGAAAGGAAGATGTCTCAAGGATGTCTTGCATGTACCTACCATAACAAAGAACTTGGTGTCCGTTGGGCAAATGGTTGAAAGAGGCTATCAAGTAAGGTTCAAAAAAGGTGGATGCTTTGTGGAGAACCCTAAGCAAGGTTACAAGGTCATAACAAGAGGAAAGAAGCAAGGGAGACTCTTCACTTTGGAGGTAAATTCTCATTCTACTCAACATGTCTACTTCACATATGGAAACAAGAGGATTTCGGAGTTGGACTTGTGGCACAAGAGGATAGGTCACATCAACATACAAAGAATGAAGGAAATGCAATTCAAGAGGCTGGTTGAAGGTCTTCCCAACTTCCAAGGACAAGGTATGAAGCATTTATGTGAATCTTGTCAACTAGGGAAGCAAGCGAGACTTCCATTCAAGAAGAGTGGCTACATAAGCCAACATCCATTGCAGTTGATACATACAGATGTGTGGGGGCCAACCAAAGAGCAATCCATTGGAGGTAACAAGTACTTTGTGACTTTTATAGATGATTGCACAAGGATGGTTTGAGTTTATTTCATAAAAAACAAATCAGATGTGTTTACATGTTTCAAAGCATTCAAGGCAATGGTAGAAAAGGAAACAGGTACATATATCAAGAAGCTAAGGTCCGATGGAGGGGGAGAATATTTCTCCAACGAATTTTCTGATTTTTTAATGGATCAAGGCATCAAGAGGCAAGTAACATGCAGGTACACACCCCAACAAAATGGAGTAGGAGAGAGAAAGAATCGATACATTGCCGAGATCGCTAGAGCAATGCTTAATGAGATGAATGTACCTAACATGTTTTGGAGTGATGCAGCAAATACCGCTGTGTATCTTATGAATAGGGCTCCTACCTCAGGGATCCATGGCTTGACACCATATCAAGCCTATTATGGTAAGAAACATGATCTTTCCCACATGAAGATATTTGGATGTACTTGTTATGTACATGTGCCAAGTGAATTGAGGCACAAGCTACAACCAAAGGTAGAAAAGTGTGTGTTTCTAGGATATTCAAATGATCCTAAAGGTTACAGGTGCTTCAACCCAAACACAAAGAACTTGAGGATATCAAGGGATGTAGCATTTGATGAGCTACTCCCTTGGTATAAGAAGAAAAGCAACATTGGTGGAGTTGGATGAAGAAGGTAATGAAATTGAAGATGATGAAGGACACATGATGGAGAAAGAAGCCACATCAAAGAAAGAGATCAAGTTCCCAAGGCAAAGGAGGTTTATTCCTCCAAAAGGTGAAGAAAGGAATTCTTCTACAGTTAAGTATCCAACTCAAAGGTTTACTTATGATTCATACATGGCAACGCATTATGCATATATGAACAAAGTAGTAGAAGATCATGAGCCCCATTGCTAGGAAGATGCAAGCAGGTACACCGAATGGAAAGAGGCAATGCAAGAAGAGATTGACACACTTGAGGAAAATCAAACATGGACTCTAGTGCCCAAGAAGGATAACATGAAGGTAATAGGTAATAACTGGGTGTATAAAGTAAAGTGGAATTCAGATGGATCTATTTCTAGGTTCAAAGCAAGATTGGTGGCCAAGGGTTTTGCACAAACCTATGGAGTGGACTTTGAAGAGACATTCAGCCCCGTGGCAAAGATGAGCACCATTAGGACACTCATTGCAATGGCTGCTAGCAAAGGATGGAAGCTTTTCCAATTGGATATCAAGAATGCCTTTCTCAATGGAGACTTGGAAGAAGAGGTATACATGGAGCAACCACTAGGTTTTGTTCATAAAGAGTTTCCACATCATGTTTGTAGGTTGAAAAAGACACGTTA
>CM035432.1:24769426-24811926 GCA_020310875.1 Ceratopteris richardii | reverse complement strand
ACTTGTTATCCCTCCTTCTCTGTTTCTCTTATTTTGTTAGAGGCTAGAACCTAGTTACATCTATCTGCATAGGTTTGGGCATAAACCCATCTCTAGCAGTGGGCTAGAAGGGTTTCCATTGGCGAGGCCTTCCTTCTACTTGTTTTTCTTGTTTCCTTTCAAAAAGGTGGTTATCACATTGAATAGCTTGGTTGATGTATTCATTCAATGTCTTAACCTCTAGAATCATGAGCATCAGGTCCTTTAGATCATCTCTTAAATCCATCTAAATTGACTTATGAAATATGTAGAGGTAGGTCTGGTACCTTGATGTAGCTTTCAAAGTTTTGTTTCTACCATTCGACTCATGTCTACATCTCCAAATGTGGTGGTGAGTTCTTGAAGACTCATAGTCATGAAGTATTTCCATATCCTTCTCTAAGATTGGGGCAAACAATGATAATGCTTGACCATAGAGGAAGGTTCCAATAAAACCGACCTTGGATGCATCATAAGGGTATCTATTACGCTTCATATGGATGTACAATTTGACTTGTTGTAGGAACCCTCAGAACTTTATGCAATCACCATGAACGTTTCTGGCATACATATTTTGGTTCCTTCATGAAAGATGAACTAGGATGTTGGTTCACTTGAATGCTTCCTTGATTTACTTGATGATTCCCGACTCATTCTTGTACTTTCTCGATTAGCATGCCTACATGCACCGAATGTTCCATCTCGACTTGTGTTTGTCTATGGTGTTAGGTCCTTGATTTGTTGTTGAAGACTTTGAAGTGATGCCACAATATTTTCATAAGCATTCTCCATGATGCCTACTCTTGAATAGAAGCTAGTCTTGCCAAAATATCAGGGGAGCACTAGATTGTGCTCTTAGACTATAGTAGACAAGATTTCAGAAATATGCTTCTGATTACAAGAATACCCACGTAGGAAAATAGTACAAGAATATGTAGTTGATACAAGAAGTCCCACAACCCGAGACTGATAGGTATAGATAACTCAGCTAGAAATGATACAGGATATCCCACAACCCAAGAACATAAGTATGGAGCAACATCTCTCGATTACAAGAACTCCCCTCAGGGAGATGAACTAGATACAAGAAAGAACTCGACAAGATCTTGTACTATGAGATTACAAGAGGATAAAGCTAGATGTCCAAGATACAAGACTAGACAAGACTAGAGCAAGAGACAAGACTAAAACTCGAATTGGAACTTGAAAGTACTTACCTGGTGATCAAGAATCTTTGAGCTCCAAGTATGTTTGTGCCAAGGCCTCCTTATATAGGAGTTCAAGGGTGGTTCCCAAGGGCGGTTGCAATTTGATGATGTCATCAATGATGTCAACAATTCCAACAGGACATTTGGATGTCAAAATTTAGCAAATATACAGTCGATCTTAGGGTTTTGGTAGGTTCTAGATGCAATGGAGGCATTTGGTTTCTCCTAATTTGAACCAATCATGAGATATATGATTCACATGCAATTTGAGGCTTATGATGGTTTCCTTTGTCCATGACACTTAAAACATGATTCACAAAAAATTGATGTAGACAATTTTATTCTCTTATGCATGCCCTACCTTTTTCTCATACAACATTTCTCTTAGTTGTTTCATCTGCACATTCATTTTTCAACTAGAAAACATGATACGGATAAGGTCTAGAGAGAGACTACAAAATTTGTCATCCCAAAATTTTTCGTACATGCATAAAAAAAACCTAATTGCTAATTCTAAGCATTATCCCCACAATGTAATTAGGAAAGTTCAAAATGAATTATTTCACGATTGAAAGCCCTATTAGACACCACAACAAAATGGTGTGCTAGAAAGGAAGAATCGGTACATTACAAAATGTGCTTGGGCTATGACAAAGGAGATGAGTATCCCTAATTTGTATTGGGGATGATGCTTCAATTACTACAATCTACATCATAAACAGAGCTCCCACATTAGATATACATTCTACCACTCTTTATTAAGCTTGGGATAATAGAAAGCTAGATATATCATACTTGAGAGTCTTTGGATGGACATGCTTTGTATTAGTTCATAGTGAATTAAGGAGAAAACTTGATGATAGATCAAAGAGGTGTATCTTTATAGGGTATGAAGGTGAGCTAAAGGGTCATTATTGCTATAAACCCATAATATCGGAGCTAATGGTATCAAGAGATCTCATATTTGATGAGATTTTACCTATTGAGGGAAATGAAGGGAAATGAAGGTGAAAAAAAGAAGACCTAAAGCGAAGAACTAGAGAGTATCTATTGAGGGAAATGAAGGTGAAAAAAAGAAGACCTAAAGCGAAAAACTAGAGAGTATAATCCTACGTGCACCAAAGGATTTGATAAATAAGGCACTATGCATATATGACCAAGTTTTTTGAAGAACCCACATGGTTTGAAGAAGCAAATACATATAGGGAATCACAAGACGCTATGGAGGAGGAGATCAAAGCCTTGGAAGATAATCACACTCGGACTCTTGTACCAAGGAGGAAGGAGATGAAGGTTATTGGAAACAAGTGGGTCTTTAGGGTAAAGAAGAATTGAAATGCTAGTATTGCTAGATATAAATCTAGCCTTGTAGCTAAAGGCTTTGCTGAGACAAATGGAGTAGATTACAAAGAGACATTTAGTCTTGTGGATAAAATGACTACCATCATAACCATCATCAGTATTTCAAAAATGGGAGGAGCAAAGGATCAAGTGGAAGCTAATCAAAATCAAATCAAATAAATATCAAACAAGAAACAAAAATAAATTTAACAAACGCAAACAATAAAAAAAAATGAGGCTTTCCCTACTTTGATAAATTGCTCATATTCAATGGAGGATAATCAAATAAACAAAGAAGAAACACATGAAATTAACCAAGAAAGATATCTAAACGGTCTCAAGGTGATCAAATAGAAATTAAAGATAGATTATACGAAGTAAAGTTAGCAAGTCTGTGTAAATCATAAAATGTTTTTGGATGATTCTTTTGAAACATTTAGTTAGTGATATGTGTGATCACACTAAGACTACCGGGACACTTTTTCCCCTCTTTGAGAGCTCCCCCCCCTTGTATATACACCTATAACCCTAACGGATCACTTATGTTTGTACATTCTAGTGGTAGTACATTCATTATTATGTTTTGTGCTTTAAGCTTCTTCTTCTTCCTTGTGCTATTTACATGCTTCTATAGACCTCAAACTCGTACAATTGGTATCAAAGTAGGTCAGCACTTCATCTAGGTCATCATTGACACCCCTCCGGTCATAGTCTCATAATCACATGAGTTTGGTGAGCATATTCAAGGTGATTAGGAGTTCAAACTAGCTTTTCTATGTAGTGCCAAATTCACGATCTGAGCTCTAAGTTTGGTCTCCAAATAGAATATCAGAGTGCTTGTGTAGGTAATTTTGGCTTTCTATGGCAAAGGTATATATGGATTTTGGCTTGCCAATATATATCTTGTTTGTCAAAGGTGCCATTATTCCTTACATTCGCTCTTGTAGGAAAACTAAGGATGCTTGGAATACACTTACCACTTTATACTAGGCAAGGAATGAGACTCGTGTTCCTTACCTCCAAAAACAATTGGAGAGTGAGCATATGAATGAAGGAAATTCCATTGATAGTTTTTTTGACAAAGCTCAAAGAATTGAAGGAATTGTTGATTTCCGTTGATGAAGTCTTACGTGGGAGTTCACTTGTGTAGAATCTTTCTAATGCTTTTCGAGATCCATATCAGAGTGTTGCTTGTACTCTTTGATTGATGATGAAGGGCAATCCAAATGCCTTAAGACTTGAGGAGTTAGTCTCTATTTTGTTGCAAGAAGATCAGTCTAGGAGAAACAGGTCCATTATTCATGTTGTAGATCAAGAGTTCTTGGCTAATCAGAAGGGCAAATGAAAATGGAGCTCATCTACAAGTAAGCAGAAATCCAGATTTCCTAGCTCGTCAGAAGGGCAAACGAAAATGGAGCTCATCTACAAGTAATTTTGGACAATCTAAAAAAGGATGACAGAGTCGAGAAGAAAATGGAAAAGTAGAACTTTTTTGCAAATATTGTAAAGGTAACGATCATTTCATAGAGAGTTGTCTGCAATAGACTCATATTTTTAGTACTTTTATTTCTTCTAAATATTTCCAAAAATATTTGAATGAGTCCACGTGCGTTCACACCCTAATGGATCTTTAGCTGGTAAATCAAAACACAAAACACATTAAAAGCCTCAAGGCATAAAAACCCATTTAGCATTCCAATATTTCATAAAGTATAACAAATAAAATTCTCGTTGTGATTTTCCATGAATCCCAATAATCAATGTCTTCTCACAAACTTCATGGGAGTGAGTTCGGTGTGACATGTTCTCTTTTCCTACAATCTAGGAAATGTAGTAGAGGATCACATCTACTTTGTGATTGATTTGTAGGTTGGTAGCAAACTCCAACCACTTGGATCATGGTTTGAGAACTTCAACTACGACCTTGAATTAATACTAATCCTATGGTACAAAGAATAGATGTTCAAATATGTGAGTATAGAAAGGATTATATGAAGCCATATAATTATGCCACATGAGTACTGTTTATTTCAAAGAATAAATTTGATCATTTTTAATTCAAGCTTCAACTTCAAGCATGTTGGAAGCTAATTTTCCTTCTGACACACATGTTAACTTATAATTCATTGATTGCAAAAGATTATGCCTAGATGAGTCAAGGTATAGCTTGTGAAGAAGTCAATTGTTTTGACAGTTCAAATAAGCATGGGGAGTAGAATGAAGCCAGAGAGGATGAAATTAAGGAACTTGAGAAAAATGGTACTTGTTCATTATTTCCAATTGTGAAGAGATGGATAGGTATGTGCTTGAAGATGAAGAGGTGTTGCAAAATCCTTGATCTACAGAAGCCAAATGAACTCCAGGAGTATATGGTGGGCCCTTTTAGCTTGCGAATGGATGTATTATACACCCCATGTACCTTGGAAGATCACTCTAAAAAAGATAGATAAAAAACAAATAAGTTGGAGTTAGCATAGAGGTGAAGAACTTGCTATTTTGGTTCATACATGTGTCCCGTGTTTTGCATAATTCTCTGAGCATAGTAGCAATTAGCTTAACTCCTCTTGGGGAAATCTAGTTAAATTAAAGAGCTAACTTTAAAGAGTAGTCTCATAAAAAATAATGAACCACACACTCAGAATGATGTTTAACAACTGATGACATCATCCCAATTTTCACGGGCTGCTACAGTAATGAGACCAGTGAGCACAAAAATGAACATAACTCAAGATTTAAGAATCAGATGATTATGAAACTTTGTATGTTTATACAAGACAAAAAGATGAATCCAAAAAGATTTAAATCATTGAAGTTAGATACGTAACCACTGAGAAATGCCTCTGACAAGATGCCTACAAAAGTCGGGTACCGAATAGAGAAGTGAAAATGAACAGATACTGTTGACTTCAACTGAAGATAACTGAAGATTGCAAAATCCAAATGAAATAAAAATTGGTGCGCATATACTAGAATTGTAGAGCTAACTTTACAAAGTTAAATTACTGAAATTAATGCACCAAGCTTAGAGAAACCATCTCTGCAATATGATTGAGAAAACTGGGAGGTATGGCAGTAAGTAGTACACTTCACAAGAACATGGAAATATGAACTCAAATGATCATGAAAATGAAAGTATATTGCTTGTACAACACAATGGACTTACTGATACATATGTGTGCCTTGTAATCACAACTTGATATGGCATAAAGCTCAACTCTTGTAGGTCTTCACATAGGTCTCTCTAACCACGACTAAAACTGCCATCTATTTATAGTTGAGTTTGGGAGGCTAACTTCCCTCAGTCACTCTCCAATCAATTAGTGATTGATTTGATTCTCTATCTACCACAAATCACGAATTCGTAGCTCCTCTTTCCCTTCTTCATCAAGTGCACTCAACCACTTAAGATTCTTTTACATTAAGTAAAGTGTTCAAAAGTTACATGAGGTAGTTCACAAGTGAACTTCACATAGTCTTCA
The DNA here is from genome assembly GCA_020310875.1 of Ceratopteris richardii. Taxonomy (NCBI): domain Eukaryota; kingdom Viridiplantae; phylum Streptophyta; class Polypodiopsida; order Polypodiales; family Pteridaceae; genus Ceratopteris; species Ceratopteris richardii. The sequence goes on along the minus strand of CM035432.1, from coordinate 24,805,880 downwards.
TTTTAAAGCTTCTTCTATGACTTTGCGAGACTCAAGCCAATACTTAGGCTTGTCATAGACTTGCTCCAACAGCTCCCTCTCAAGCCAAGTATGCTTGAGGTCTTCAATCTTCCAAGATTACCTGCAAACCAATCATAGCCTTGAATTTGCAAAGCTTTGTACCATCCAATGCTTTGGTTAGAATATCTGCACATTGTTGATGAGTGGACACATATGATATTTGAATCTCTTTGCTTAGAACCTTCTCTCGTACATAGTGATAATGAACTTCAATATGTTTATTCCTTGCATGAGAAATAGGATTAGCAGCCAACTGAATAGAACTCATATTGTCACCAAAAATAGTTGGAGTTCCAAACTCCAATCCACGATCTTTGAATAATGTCTTCATCCACATAGCTTCCTGAGTAGCTATGGCAAGACCTCTATGTTCATCTTCAGTAGAGGAGAGAGCAACTGTGGGTTGCTTCTTGGATGACCATGAAATAAGCTTTGAACCTGCAAAGGTAAGATAACTGAAGTGCTCCTTCTATCTTCCTTGGAGCCAGCCCAATCTACATCGCAAAATAGCTTCAATCCTAAATCAGATACATAAAGATAATAAATTTCTTCATTTATGGTTCCTTTGAGATACTTGAGAATCCTTTTGGCAGCATCCATATGTGGTTTCCTTGGTGTGTGCATAAATTGACTTAGCACACTCACACTATAACATATATCTACTCTTGTCAATGTGGCATAGTTGAGACTACCCACTAGACTTTGATATGATGTGATGTCCTCTATGAGTTCACCTTCATGTGAGCTCAATTTGTGATTGACCTCCATCAGAGTACCTGCAATCTTACAATCTTGCATCTTGAATTTTGCCAACATGTCCTTAATGTACTTTCTTTGAGTAAGAAACAAACCATGATCTTTGTAGACAACTTCCAAACCTAGGAAGTAGGTAAGTGAACCCAAATCACTTATCTTGAACTCTTCTCTTATCTGATCTTTGATCTTCTTCATACCATCTGCATCATTTCTTGTCAATATAATTTCATCTACATATACACATAGGTAGATGATCTCTGAATTACTCTTTTTAATAAAGAGTGAAGGATTTGCCTTGCTTGGTTGAAAGCCTTTCTCCTGCAAGAATGAAACAAGCCTGAAATTCCAAGCTCTTGGAGCTTGCTTAAGACCATACAATGCTTTGTTAAGTTTACACACATAATCACGATAAACGTGATTCTCAAAACCAGGTGGTTGTGCCATATATACCTCTTTTGCTATCCAACCATTCAAGAATGCATTCTTTATATCTAGTTGAAGAATCTTCCATATCTTGGAAGAGGCAATACTAAGCAAAACCCTAATAATGGCATCTTTGCCACAAGAGAGAAGGTCTATGGAGTCATCCCATCAAGGGATTTTGAAGGCAACCTGTTAATCAAGTAAGTGGTTGTAGATACAGCCTCAGGCCATAGATAATTAGGTAAATGCTTTTCATTTAACATGGACCTTGCAGCTTCAACAATTGTCCTATTCCTCCTTTCTGCCACTCCATTTTGCTCAGGAGTGTACCTTGTAGTTACCTCTCTTTTGATTCCTCTTTCTTGAAGAAAAGAATCAAACTCATGGGAGAAGTATTCTCCCCCTCCATCTGACCTTAGCCTTTTTAGTGATTTACTTGTTTGATTCTCCACAAGAGCCAAATATCTTTTGAAACATGAAAAAACTTCATCTTTCTGTTTCATAAAGAATAGGATAGTCCATCTGCTGCAATCATCAATAAAGGAGACATAATACCTTGATCTAGATATTGAAGCTTCCTTGCTAGGTCCGAATACATATGTATGAACCAACTCCAAGAGATCTCCATGCATATAACCTTTCTTCATGAATGGTAACCTATGAGACTTTCCAAATTGACATTCACTACACTTATAAATCATATGTTGTTTTGACAAATTAGGGAGTCCAAGTACACTTTGGTCCCTGCAAATTTGCTTTAATGACCATTCACCAATATGTGCCAACCTTTCCAATTCTGTGAGTGTCTGACTACAATAATTAAAGAGAGCAATGTTTCTAGTGTCTTTTAATTCAAATGTGAACAATCTACCTATATTTTCACCTTTTGCAATTCTTCTGAATCCTTGACTCGGATCTTTAACAAATACTCATGCTTTTGTGAACCCTATTTGCAACCCTTTCTCTACTATCTGCCCAACACTTATCAAATTCTTTGTAATGGTAGGGACATAGAGTACCTTACTGAGTAGGTTGATGTTTCCATCAGGTGCTTTGACATTGCCTATTTTCTCCACAAGGTGTCTTGTATCATCTCCTGTTTGTACCTCATGCTTACTCCTTGGATCTTCTAAATCTGATAGGAGTGCCAAATTTCCTGCCACATGATTTGAACAACCTGAATCTATGTAGAAAACATGCTCATCAGATTTACCTTGTGGCATAGCCATGTTCATGATCAATAATGAATCCTCTTTGTTGGAGTCTTCAGTGTAGTTATTGAAGTCTCTCCTTCCTTTGTAGCCTCCTTGATAGTTTGAATGATTGTAGTTGTTGTAGTTGCCATGATAATTGTTGAACCTTCCTCTTGAGTAGCCATAACTTCCTCTATTGTATCCTCTACCTCTTTGATTCCTGGAATTCCTAAAGCAATTTTCAGTTGTATGATTAGTTAATCCACAAATAGAACATGAGTTGGAGCCTTGGGATCTCCCCCTGTCTTGTCTATCTCCTCTTCCTCTACCTCTACCATGTGTTCCTTTACCTCCATAGTTGGCTTGATATGTACCTACTTCATCATCCACTTTCTTTGCCTTTCCTTTGTTATCTTTGGACTTGCTTTTATCAGTGTATAAAGCTGAAGATCGATTACCTTTAGAGCTTTTTGCATTTTTTATAAGCTTTGCCTCTTCAGTAAGTAGGTGTCCAATAAGTGTATTGAAATGAGTTACATGCATGTCCATGTACAAATCCATAGCAGTGGTGAATGCTTCCCACTTGTCATCTGCCTTCATGCCATTGATGACCTGTCTTACAATTTTCTCTTCATCTATTACCTCTCCAATGCTTCCCAACTGATCTGCTATGTCCTTGAGCTTTGTGAAAAAATCAAACACATTTTTTTTGGGAGCATTCTTGAGAGTTCTGAAATCTAGCCATAGTTGATGCTTCCTTGTTGGAGTTTATTGATCTCCAAAGTACAACTAGAACTTGTATGCATAGACCAGTTTTCCTGCAGAGAGTGCTCTTTACTCACTTGGAATTTTCAAAGACTATTTCATACACATAAACTAGACTCGAAGAGCTTTCCAATGAGCCAAAGAACACTCAATTTGGATAAGTACACAAGGAGATATGACCTCTGGAAGTTGGAGGTTTAATGGAGACCTTTAGAAGGGATAAAATATAGAGAACACACACTATTTGCAGAGAGTACTGCTCTTAGATCACAAGTCCAATGATTATGAAACTTTAGAGGACAAAAGTAGACAGTACAAGCTTTCAAATGAGATATTAAACATGTAATTTGGATATATAATGAGGGAGATACAAGCTCTATAATCTCTGCATAAAAAACTACATTAGCATAGAGATACACATATGCCTCTCTTGGACTTCCCACAAGATCATGAATTTTCTCCTCTTTTTATAGCATGGGAGACTAATCTAAAACCTTCCTAATACATCTAAATTGGTGGTAGGCATTTGGGTGGAGTTATTACATGACTCAAGTGCTCAAATAAGCAAAGTATTGATGGACTTTGAGAACTATCCACATCGACCTTCCACTAGGACACCACTGCAGCTCCCTTGTGACTCACTAATTTGACTCACCATGTTCTAGAAATCACATGGTATTTTGGCTATATTTTATGAATAATATGAGCCTTGTTGAAGTATTTGAAGACTTCCCAAAGGTATTTACATAATTTGAAACTTGTACCCTACATAAAACAAATGTTCGCAACATTCTCCACCTCAAGTTTCAAAGGGTATTTCCTTCATGCCAAGAATATAGTTGAATTTTTGAAGCTTTGGTCCATCCAAGGATTTGGTGAAGATATCTGCAACTTGATCCTTTGTTCCCACAAAAGAAACTTGTACTTCATTGTTTATGGCCTTCTCTCGAACATAATGATAGTGAACCTCTATATGCTTTGTTCTAGCATGAAAAATAGGATTTGAGGTCATATGAATGCTACTCAAGTTATCCCCATATATCAGTGGTACATCAACCTGCACATTCAAGTCATGAAACAACTTTTTAAACCACATAACTTAAGTAGTGGCCAATGCTAAACCTCTATACTCAGCCTCTGTAGAAGATAAAGCAACTGCAGGCTGTTTCTTTGAACTCCATGTTAATGTCTTGTTTCGTGCTATTACCACATATCCACTTGTGGATCTTCTGTCATCTTCGCTTCCAACCCAATCTGCATCACTAAAGACTTTAAGAGTTAGATACGCATCATGACTATAAAATAATCCTTCGTTCATGGTACCTTTCAAATATCTAAGCACTCTTTTTGCTGCATGCATATGAGGTACTCTAGGTTCATGCATAAACTGTGAAAATACTCCCAGTGCATAGCATATATTAGGTCTAGTTTTTGTTGCATGAATCAAAGATCCTACCATGGATCTATACAGATTCATATCATGCAACTCATCACCTTCCTTTGCACTCAACTTTACATTACATTCCATTGGAGTAGAAACAAATTTACATTCCTGCATACCAAACCTTTTCAGCATATCACATATATACTTTCTCTGTATCAACCACATACCTTCATCGCCATACACAATTTCAATCCCAAGAAAGTATCTAAGCAAACCAAGATCTGAAATTTTAAATTCCTTTCCCAAATTACCTTTTATCTCATCAATTGCTTTTGCATCATTCCCTATAATCAACAAGTCATCCACATAAATGCATACATAGACACACATGCCATCTATATGTTTTACATAAAGTGAAGGATCAACATGACTCGCTGTGTATCCTTGCAGCATAAGATACTTTACCAACCTTGCATTCCATGCCCTTGGTGCCTGCTTAAGACCATACAATGCCTTCTTTAACCTGCATACATGATTAGGACATTTTGCATCCACATAACCATCTGGTTGTGACATATACACTTCTTCATTTAACTCACCATTAAGAAAGGCATTCTTTATATCGAGTTGATATATATTCTACCTTTTACTTGCAGCTAAAGCCAACAAAGTTCTCACCCTTGCCATGTTTGCTACTGGACTAAATGTTTCCTCATAGTCCAATCCTTGAGTTTGATTATATCCTTTTGCTACAAATCTAGCCTTACATCTTGACACACTACCATCACTATTTCTTTCAATCTTAAAAACCCACTTTCAACCAATTACCTTTGCTTTTGTGTCTTTGGAACTAAATTCCAAGTCTTTTTATCCTATAGTGCTTCCATTTCTTCTCTCATTGCTTTCCCCCACTTTTCATCTCCTTTTGCCTCATCATAACATGTGGGTTCATTTTCCTGCTCAACTTTTGTCATAAAAGCATAATGAGTATTCATAAAAGTTTCATAAGTATACCTTTGAGGTTGCTTACTCACTCTTGAAGTTCTTGTTACCTCCAACATAGATGCTCTTCCTTTCCTATTAGCAACCTTTGCTGATTCTCCATACTCACATACATCACTAATTTCCTCTCCTTCATCATTAACTTCAACAAGTTTGAGTTTACATTTACTTTTAACACTTGGAGGTGACTCTTGCCTTAATCTTCCATTGAAAGGTGATCCTCTTTCTTCATCCAAACCACTCCTTTCATCATTTAAACTTCCTGATGGCTGAACTATGCATTCATCTCCTTCAACCACACCTTCTTCATTTTCATCCATGACCTGCAAACAATTCTTATCTTCATACAATGAAAGTGATTCATCAAAGTTTACATCTCTTGACACAACAACCTTATTGGTATGAGGATTATAGCATGTATATCCTCTTTGAGTATCTGCATAACCAATAAATATACATTTTTCTGATTTTGCATCAAGTTTAGATCTCACCTCACTAGGTACATGTACATAAGATACACAACCAAATACTTTCAAATGACTTACACTTGGTTTCCTTCCATGCCATACCTCATATGGTGTCAAATGATGAACTCGAGCAGTCGGAACTCTATTCATAATGTAAAAACTTGTGCTAACAACTTCAGCCCAAAAATAATTAGGCAAACACATATCATTAAGCATGCTTCTAGATGCTTCTGCTATGATTCTCTTTCTTCTTTCTGCGAATCCATTTTGTTGTGGAGTATACCTGCATGTAACTTCTCTTTTGATACCTTCATCATACAAAAAATCAGTAAAAGCTTGAGAGAAATACTCTCCCCCTCCATCAGATCTTAGCTTCTTAATATACCTTCCTGTTTTCTTTTCGACATATGATTTGAACTTTTTGAAAGAATCAAAGACCTCACTCTTATGTTTAATGAAATACACAAATGCCATTCTACTATGATCATCAATGAATGATACATAGTACTTATTATGAGCCAAGGATGCCTCTTTAGTAGAACCCCATATGTCCATGTGTATAAGGTCTAGCAATCCACTGCTTACATAGCTTGAATGCTTGAAAGGTTGTCTACTCTGCTTACCCATTTGACATGCTTCACAAAGATGCACCATATGTTGCTTAGTAAGATCAGGTAATCCTTCAACAATCCTCTTCTTTGATAGCTCCTTTAACCTGTGTACATTCATGTGTCCAATCCTTTTGTGCCACAGATCAAGTTCTGCTATCCTATGCATACCATAAGAGAAATAGTTTGTATGATTAGGGTTTACCTTGAATGTAAACAATCTACCTTGTTTTTGACCTTTGGCAATCAACCTCCTTTGCTTTGGATCCTGAATGAAGCAACCTGCATGATTAAATCTCACTTGTAGACCTTTTTCTACCATTTGACCAACCGACATCAAATTCTTAGTGATCGTTGGCACATAAAGTACATCCTTCAAGCAATTTGTCTTGCTCTTATCCTGCATAACAACATCTCCAACCTGCATAATCTTATGTGTTGTATCATCTCCTGTTTCAACATGACCTTTACATGATGGATTATGCATATTTGAAAACCATATAGCATCATGTGACATATAGTTGGAGCAACCACTATCTAAATACCATACATCACTATTGCAATTCATCTTAGTTTCTACATTCATCATAAGAAGAGAATCATAATCATCACTTTTACCTTCAACTGCATAATTTCCTTGTTGTTTACCTCTTCTTGAATAGCCTCCTCTTCGATTACCACCTTGATTATTTTCATTTTGATAGCAATCTTTGGCATAGTGTCCATACCTTCCACATATATAGCAATTCTTGTTATCTTCACTCCTTTGTCTTTGATTGTAGTTGTAGTAGCCTCTCGTACCTCTAGCACTTGATCTTCCTCTTCCTTTTGTGTTGAAGAAGCCACTTGAAGTCCCTTGAACATCGCTCCTTCTTCCTCGACCTCTATTTGAACCTCTTCTTCCTCTATTTCCACCTCTCGATGATCCTACATAAAGAGCTTGTCTTTGAGATCCTTTTTGATTTGAAGTAGAGCCATTTAGATTCATCTCCTCTGTAGAGGAGGTACTGGGGTATCCACTTTTATAGACAATAAACACTTCCAGTACGTCACCTACTCAAGGGGGGTTCTCTTTAGGGAAGTATACCCTTTAACATTTCTGTGAGCAGGCAGACAACAAGAATTATACAGAATGGTAAATGCTTCAGAAAATATGGACAACAAATGACCAAGGAAGACCGTACTCTACCTGATTCAAATCAGATGATTACAAAGTTGGGCAAATGATGAATGATGCTCACAAGTGTAAACTTAGGTCTAACAAGCCACAAGCTTAGTGCTAACAAGCCACCCGAAAAGTAATTCACTCCAGTACATCAGATTCTTCTCATCAACATAAGGGGCAAAGATATGCAGAATAACTCAGAACACTACAAAGAATTCCTCAAGAGGATAGAACCTACTCAACAACACTGACTCACAGAAAAAAATAACTCCAAGCTACTCTCTCACAATATAGTGCTCATAGCCCTTCACTGTGAAGCCTACCCTCTGTATACACGACAGAGTAGCTCCCACAGTAGACTTGAAACCACCAAGTGCAAGAGAGGTCTTCTGCACGTATACGCGGACCACTGTATCTCTAAAACTTGTACATGTACTCCAGTGTACCCAAATGAGCACAAATCCCTTGATTTTATAGGTCTCAATAGGCCAAGAGGGCCTTGCCGAATCTTCACGTCCACTGATCACGTGCCGGTTAATTGCCCAAGATTGGAGGGGTAGGTCAAATATTCCACTTGATTTGAATTAGATCCCCAAAGATAGGTAGTTAACGTGAATGGTTGGTGGCAAAAAGCTATTCCCTGCTTCCACTGCGTCCACTTCATACCTTTATCCCATACCGTCATAGGATTGGTGACTAATAAATCATTTCCAGTAATTTGAACTTGTTTTGCCAATCATCCTGGTCATAGGGGTCGATCGACACAATAGGTTACTTCTTTAAAAATCCCGTCCATATTCCTTCTTCCTGGCACTCTTTAGATTAGGGTATACTTCTGAGGGCGTGCTTTACTTCATAGTCTTGCGGAAGGAAGAGGTCCCAGAGATGTGTATAATTGTGGGTGTGCATATGCAAAAATGTGTGTGTGGGTGTATATGTGTATGTGGGAGAGTGCGTGTGTTGCATGTGTGTGTGCGAGTGAGAATGTGTGATAGTAAGTGTGTGAGTGTGTGTTGAGTGGGGGGAGTGTGCATATGTAAGGGTGTGTGTGTGTGCCAGTGGAAGTGAGTGTGGGTGGTAGGGGGGGGCCACGAGGGGGTGAGAGGGGGGTTTGAGGGATGAGACGGGGTGGGGCGGAGGCCATGGCGGAAGGGGGGTAGAGGAGAGAGGGGAGGAGGCATGCGGAAGGGGAGGGTGGAGGAGAGAGGAGTGCAGAGGATAGGGGAGGGAGGAGGGCGGAGGATAGGGGAGGGCGGAGGGTGGAGGAGAGAGGTGGAGGCGGAGGATAGGGGAGGGTGGAGGGCGGAGGATAGGGGAGGGCGGAGGGCGGAGGATAGGGGAGGCGGAGGGCGGAGGATAGGGGAGGGCGGAGGGTGGAGGAGAGAGGTGGAGGGGGAGGATAGGGGAGGGTGGAGGGCGGAGGATAGAGGAGGGTGTAGGGCGGAGGATAGGGGAGGGCGGAGGGCGGAGGGCGGAGGATAGGGGAGGGCGGAGGGTGGAGGAGAGAGGTGGAGGCAGAGGATAGGGGAGGGTGGAGGGCGGAGGATAGGGGAGGGCGGAGGGCGGAGGATAGGGGAGGGCGGAGGGCGGAGGATAGGGGAGGCGGAGGGCGGAGGATAGGGGAGGGCGGAGGGTGGAGGAGAGAGGTGGAGGCGGAGGATAGGGGAGGGTGGAGGGCGGAGGATAGGGGAGGGTGGAGGGCGGAGGATAGGGGAGGGCGGAGGATAGGGGAGGCGAAGGGCGGAGGATAGGGGAGGGCGCGGAGGCGGGGGCGGGGCGGGAGTGTGAGAGGTAGAGAGATAGAGAGAGGGGAAGAGAGAGGGGGTGCGAGGGGGTGGGCTGCGGGGCGGAGCGGGAGAGAACTGGGCGGAGGCGGGGGCGGCTTGCGGGCTGCGGGTGGGCGGAGGCCATCGGGCGGGGAAGGAGAGAGAAAGGAGGGGGAAGAGAGAGGGGAAGGGAGAGAGGAAGGAGGAAAGAGAGAGAGAGAGAGAGAGAGAGAGAGAGGGGAAGAGAGGGGGAGAGAGAAAGTGAGGGGGGGGGCGGAGGCGGAGTGTGTGAGGGGCGGGGCCGGAGGCGGAGTGTGTGAGGGGCGGGGGGCGGAGGGCGGTTGAGGAGAGAGAGAGAGAGAGAGAGAGAGAGAGAGAGAGAGAGAGAGAGAGAGAGAGAGAGAGAGAGAGAGAGAGAGAGAGAGAGAGAGAGAGAGAGAGAGAGAGAGAGAGAGAGAGAGAGAGAGAGAGAGAGAGAGAGAGAGAGAGAGAGAGAGAGAGAGAGAGAGAGAGAGAGAGAGAGAGAGATAGAGAGAGAGAGAGAGATAAAAATTGGGAGAGAGAGAAAGGGGAAGAGAGAGAAGGGGAGAGAGAGAGGGGTTCATCCGCGGGAAAAGAGAGAAATAGAGAGAGAGTGAGAGAAGAAAGAGAGAGGGAGAGAGAGAGAGAAAGAGAGAGAGAGAGGGAGAGAGAGAGAGAGAAGAACAGAAAGAAAGAAAGAAAGAAAGAAAGAGGGGACGGGAGAGAGAGAAAGAGAAATGGAGAGGCATGCGGGCAGTGGGGAGAGAGAGAAAGAGGAAGTTAGAGAGAAAGAAGGGGAAAAGAGGGGTGCTACAAGGATGAAGCCACCAAAGATACTCATTTGACTGAGTGACTTGGCCTGTCATCATCGATAGGATTTCCACTTACTTTCAACATCTCTAGTGTCATGGTAGTGTATCATCACTCCAAGACTTTTAATCATATAGACAAGATATCTTCTTCTTAAGGTGTTACTCCATTCCGATCATCACTGCTAGCAGACCAAAACCATAAGTTGAACACACTGTCAGTAGCAAAGCTCAAAAAAAACCCGATAGAGAGAGAGATCTACAGACCCCCACATCAAGCTTTTGCACCGTCCCTAGTGCAATTTCTCTCTTATTGTATTCATTTCAATGAGATCTAGTTATACTGCAATTACTGAAAAGAACACGGTATGTACAAGCGATAAAGTGCTTCCATTTTGACTTAATTCACGTACTTCTTCACCCTGGAGATGTTGATGAGGGGCATCCTTTTACCCTGCAGATCTTCCAGATGCATTGCACCATGTGGCAATACCTTGATAACCTTATATGGTCCTGTCCATTTGGGTGCCAATTTAGTTGGAATTGCCGGAACTTGATGCACTAAAACCATGGACCCTTCCTGAACTTCATTGGATCTCAGAAACCTGTCATGCAATCTCTTGCGCTCTTCTTGTGTCACCAGAAGTTTCTGCATTGCCCCTTCTCTGTACTCTTCTAATGCCACCAATCTCTGAATGGGGGGTTGTATGCCAATGGTTTTGATTCCTATTTCCTTTCCGATAATAAACTCAAATGGTGCCAATGCCTCTTTCCCATATACTAACTGAAATGGAGTCTCGCCTGTGGTTCCCCTCTTCGTGGTTCTGAAAGCCCAAATTGCACCAATCAGTGCTAGCGGCCAAGAGCTTTGATGATCGAAAGATAATTTGCGAAGCAATCCAATCAAAATCTTATTGGAACTCTCTGCTTGGCCATTTGCCCTGGGGTAGTAGGCACAAGATTTTTTATGGAAGATTTCGTACCTGTCAAATATAAACTGGAGCAATTGATTTACAAAATGTGTGCCCCTATCACTAGTGATTTCCAGTGGGCAACCAAATCTTGAGAAAATACGTTTATACATAAATTTAGCTACTGTTAAAGCCGTTCAGTCCACAGTAGCTTTAGCCTCTATCCATTTAGTGGCATAGCATGTGGCCATCAAAATATATTTTTTACCTCCAGGTTGACCAGTTGGACTAATTGGTCCTATGAAATCAAGACCCCATCGTTCAAATGGAAGCCATGTAGTAGATATGACTAATGGTTGGAAATTCAATGTGGTTGGCGCGGGAGCACACCTCTGGCAGATGTGGCATTCTTTAGAAAACTTGATTGCATCCTTGAAAATATGAGGCCACCATAAACCTTTGTGGATGATTCTATGAGCCAATTCCTCCCCCCTTAGATGTCCTTCACTGTGTGCAGCTTCCAGCAGAAGATTTACCTCTTCCGCATAGACACACCTTCTCAATATATCATCTTGACAGTATTTATATAAATTTCCATTTATAAGCGAATATGCCTTGGTTTTCAGGAGCAATCTTCTCTTTTCTACAGGTGTCAAGTGTTCTGGGATCTTTCCAGTAGTCAGAACATGGAGAATTTCATCATACCAACCCGTGCGGATTGCTACTAGAAAAAGATTGCTATCCACCAATTCATCATTAATACGTGTTGCCTTTTCGCTCATTGCGGTCCTGGACACTTGATCTGCCATGTAGTGCTCTTTTCCTGGCTTAATATGAATATCAAAATTAAATTCGTGAAATAGGAGTAACCATCTCCAAATCCTTCCAGCTACTCTAGGCTTGTTTATCAAATACTTCAAGGGCTGATGATCAGAAATAACAATGAAATGTACACCAAGGAGATAATGTCGGAACTTCTGAAGGGCAAATATGATAGCCAAACCTTCTCTTTCCGTTGTACTGTAATTTCTTTCAGCTTGGTTGAGTAGTCTGCTTGCATAAGAGATAGGTCTATCCACTTTGTGAGATGATGGTTGAGCTAGAACTGCACCAACAACATGAAGACTAGCATCTGTATGCACATGAAATTCCAATGACCAATTAGGAACACTTAAAAGTGGAGCAGTACATAGCCTCAACTTTAGTTCACAAAATGCTTTGTCAGCTTCAGCACTCCATGAGAAAGGGATCTTTTTACTGGTAAGCCTTGACAAGGGCTTAGCAATTTCCGAATACATCCTAATGAATCTTTTGTGATACCCTGCATGGCCCAAGAAACTTTGCACTTCCTTTGGGCTTTGTGGAATTGGCATGGAAAGGATAGCAGTGATCTTTGCCGGATCAACCGTTATCCCTTCGACTGATACTATGTGGCCTAGGAGAGTGCCTTTGGTCACCAAAAAATGACATTTAGCAGGATTTAACTTCAACCCTGTTTTGAGACACTGCTCAAAGATTTCCTTTAGATTATCCAAATGATTATTGAAATCTTGAACTATTGCTCTCTCATCTGTTCCTGAAAACACTGAAAAACCATCCATAAAAATGCGCAGAAATGAGGTTAACCATTTCCTTAGTATGAGATACATGGTCCTATTAAAGGATGCTGGTGCATTTTTCAAGCCAAAGGCGATACGGGTATAGACATATGTGCCCCATGGAGTAACAAAAGCCGTCTTGTCTCTATCTTCAGGATGAATGGCTATCTGATTGTAGCCACTGAACCCATCAAGAAAACTATATAGAGAGTGTCCAGCTACTTCTTCAAGCACCTGCTCTATGAATGGCTGAGGAAAGCCATCTTGAATAGTTACCTTATTCAAGGCACGAAAATCAATGCATACTCTTATTTTGCCGTTTTTCTTTGGTACAATGACCATGGAAGAAAGCCACCCTGAGTGTTCTACAGGAACAATAATGCCTGCCTCTTCCAGTTTTGTTATTTCTAGCTTTACTGCTTCTGCATACTTTGGATTAAGTTGGTAAGGCCTACTTCTTGCAGGTGAAGCTCCTTCCACTAAGGGTATTCGGTGTAATCCAAGCTCCTCTGGTATCCCTGTTAGGTCTTTATAGGACCATGCAAAGACATTTTTATAGGCAAAAAGTAGGGAGGTTACCTTCTGCAATAAAGAGGGATAGTGCCATAACCAAGCAGCCAAGTGAACTATCTGAGGATTCTCTTCATCACCAAGATTTACTTCTTGAACAAACTTTTCAGAATTGGACTCACTTGAAAATTCATCTCCATTGTATGCAGGAGCAGAGTTCAATTTATGATCCACAATCTGTTCCTTGATCCATCCTAAAGGTATATTTGAGAATGGAAGTTCTTGAAGGTCACACTTAGCTTCCTCCCATGCAGGCACAACTTTGTCACTTTCTGGTCCTGCAAGCATAAAATCATCTGATTCCTCATGTTTACCTGCCTTTTCCTTACATACCATCTTAGTGGCACTAAGTGTTGAATTTTGATTATTTGACTTAATTAGAGGTTTCTGTCCTTCGGGAGGTGCCTACAAAAGATAAGCTCGACTTCCTTGCTTACTCTTTTCTATACTGTTTAAGTGAAAAACATCCATTTTTTTCCTCTTCTCGACCTCCTTGTGTTGCTTCTGCAAAATCTTCATTTACCTCACATATCTCCACTGTGCAGCATTCTGCACTTCCCATCATCCAACTTAATAGGGCCTCATCTTCTGAAGGCATTACCTGGGTTTCCATTGCATACCCACTAGCCTTGTTAATGTCTGATCCTTCTTCCAAATGTAACTATAAATGATTGGTTAGTACATGTGGAAATCCATAACTTGTTCTTTCCCCAATCCTGTAGAGCCTTTGCTTGCCTTAACCAAGGCCTTCCCAAGAGTAGAGGGTATGAGGTCTCCTGTGGCAGGGCTATAACGACAAAGTCTAAAACAAAATGACAACCTTGCACTATCATAAGTACCTTTTCGACAATGCCCAGTGGTGCAACCCGACGTTGATATGCTAATGTGACTGTGAAGGGTGCTGCCTTTGTGGGATTCAGCCTTAGTTTCTTCATAGTGAAATCAGGCATCAAATTGATGCCGGAACCTCCATCTATAATAACACCTGTGAGAGCTTCATCCTTGATAAAAACAGATAATCTTGAGCTTTGATAATCAGCCAGGGATGTAGGAGGAAAGTCCACCATAAAACCATCTATGCTAGGAGGTGGGCACAAGCATGCAGAATGTATAATTTTCAACAGATCACTTCTTACTTTAGAATTCATCTTTATGAGTTGGTACAGACTAATCTTATGGTGAATACCTTTCAAGATTTTCTCAATGTTCACTTCTTGCGTGTCTTCAGGAGTACTTGTTGGTCGATCTTTTAGCAAATTGGTCACCCTCTCATAAGCCTCTTCCATGTCTTCTTGGTCCTTCCATCCCACCCTCTTTTCTGCATCTCTATCTTTGGGTCCTTGTTGTTCCTCCTTATGGGCTAGTGCCGCTTGCCTAGCTCTAGTCATCATTGGCATGGATGAAGATGAAACAACATAAGATTGAGCGGTCATACCTTCTTCTTTTGGAGAGACTGAAATCATGTGGATTGGAGTAGGACGACCTCTTGGGCAATCTCTGGTATAATGATCCTTTGCGTCCAGACAATGTTGACAAGGAGGTGCATCTTCTGGAAGAGAACACCTATTCTGCATGTGGCCGTACTCACCACAACGGTAGCACATCAAAGGTCTATTGTATCTAGGCTTCGCAGGCCGATTCTCTTCTCTATTAGCTGTATGTGAAGTACTAGCATAATATGAATCCAAAGCTTGATGGTTACCTCGTTGTTGTGCTCCCTTGAGGTAGTAGCAGTCTCTAGCTTCGTGACCATCTTTGCCACAGAATTGACAACTGACCTTGTTAGGACAATTACCATTGGAATGTCCACTATTGCTACATATTGTACACCAAACCTGTCTTCGTATGTCCTGTGTGGTTTGCAAATCTTTGAGCTCACGACGAAGTTGAGCTACTTCATCAACAGTGTGGGGCGGGGGTAGCGACACCACCTTCTCTTCTTGGCGACTTCGCTGCATTCTTAAGGCTTCCAACTCCTTCCTGAGTTGCTCGATGGGATCCAAGTCTGATGCATAATTTGGTTGGGCCTCCCCTTCAAAATGTAGTCTAGCCTCCTCAATGCGCGATGCAGTCGCAACAAAATCATCAAGTGTTGCATCCAGTCTAAGAGATTCACGAAGCTTCTGCTCAGATGACTTGGGCAGAGCTTTCTCTATCCATTTTTTTACCAAGAAATCACCTGGAGCATGTGGCAGACGTGAAACAAGTGCTTTTGTTCTAGTGTGAAGTTCGTGAAAGGATTCACCTGATCTCAATTTTAGGTTCTCCAGCTCATCTAGAGCTCTTTCAGAGGAGTTGCTTGGTCGGAATGTCTGCGAGAATGCCGTCTTCAGTGCCTCCCATGTAGTGAAGTGTCCATCAGCATATTGACTATACCATTTGTCTGCCAGGCCTTCCAATGTAGATGGGAAGAGTACCAACATTGCATCCTCTCGGTTCTGCAATCCTCGTCCGCGGCATAATGAGACGAATCTCCTCACGTGATCATCCGCATCCTCATAAGCCAATCCCTTAAATGTAGGGAACTTGATGTTCAACCTAGAGATTAAATGAGAAAGTTCCTCCATGGGCACTGGTGCTTCTTCTGAAGTATCAGAGGAAAAATCCAACGTCCTCCTGAGTTTCTCTTTTGAAAGCGGGGTTGAAGCCAAATCGATGGACAAATTTAAGGGTAGAGGGGTACTAGCCGAAGGTAGAGCTGGCTTCTTGAGGCTCTTTTGTACACGAAGGGACTCTCTGACTACTCGAGTGTGGGTCATGTACCCACTCACAGAATGCAAAAAATCAAGAAATTAATGCAATGACAATTATATAGTGCATGCTAGATACCTCCCACAAAAATGCAAGGTCCCACTGGGCGTGCCAAACTGTAGAGGAGGTACTGGGGTATCCACTTTTATAGACAATAAACACTTCCAGTACGTCACCTACTCAAGGGGGCTTCTCTTTAGGGAAGTATACCCTTTAACATTTCTGTGAGCAGGCAGACAACAAGAATTATACAGAATGGTAAATGCTTCAGAAAATATGGACAACAAATGACCAAGGAAGACTGTACTCTGCCTGATTCAAATCAGATGATTACAAAGTTGGGCAAATGATGAATGATGCTCACAAGTGTAAACTTAGGTCTAACAAGCCACAAGCTTAGTGCTAACAAGCCACCCGAAAAGTAATTCACTCCAGTACATCAGATTCTTCTCATCAACATAAGGGGCAAAGATATGCAGAATAACTTAGAACACTACAAAGAATTCCTCAAGAGGATAGAACCTACTCAACAACACTGACTCACAGAAAAAAATAACTCCAAGCTACTCTCTCACAATATAGTGCTCATAGCCCTTCACTGTGAAGCCTACCCTCTGTATACACGACAGAGTAGCTCCCACAATAGACTTGAAACCACCAAGTGCAAGAGAGGTCTTCTGCACGTATACGCGGACCACTGTATCTCTAAAACTTGTACATGTACTCCAGTGTACCCAAATGAGCACAAATCCCTTGATTTTATAGGTCTCAATAGGCCAAGAGGGCCTTGCCGAATCTTCACGTCCACTGATCACGCGCCGGTTAATTGCCCAAGATTGGAGGGGTAGGTCAAATATTCCACTTGATTTGAATTAGATCCCCAAAGATAGGTAGTTACCGTGAATGGTTGGTGGCAAAAAGCTATTCCCTGCTTCCACTGCGTCCACTTCATACCTTTATCCCATACCGTCATAGGATTGGTGACTAATAAATCATTCCCAGTAGTTTAAACTTGTTTTGCCAATCATCCTGGTCATAGGGGTCGATCGACACAATAGGTTACTTCTTTAAAAATCCCATCCATATTCCTTCTTCCTGGCACTCTTTAGATTAGGGTATACTTCTGAGGGCGTGCTTTACTTCATAGTCTTGCTGAAGGAAGAGGTCCCAGAGATGTGTATAATTGTGGGTGTGCATATGCAAAAATGTGTGTGTGGGTGTATATGTGTATGTGGGAGAGTGCGTGTGTTGCATGTGTGTGTGCGAGTGAGAATGTGTGATAGTAAGTGTGTGAGTGTGTGTTGAGTGGGGGGAGTGTGCATATGTAAGGGTGTGTGTGTGTGCCAGTGGAAGTGAGTGTGGGTGGTTAAGTGTGAAAGTGTGTGTGTGTGTGCATTTGTGTGTATGTGAGTGTGAAGGGGTGTGTGTGAGTGCATGTATGTGGTTGTGTATATGTGGGATTGGGTGCGTGAGGGGGCAAGGGGGGGGCCACGGGGGGGTGAGAGGGGGTTTTGAGGGTTGAGACGGGGTGGGGCGGAGGCCATGGCGGAAGGGGGGTAGAGGAGAGAGGGGAGGAGGCATGCGGAAGGGGAGGGTGGAGGAGAGGGGAGTGCGGAGGATAGGGTAGGGCGGAGGGTGGAGGAATAGGGGAGGGCGGAGGGTGGAGGAGAGAGGTGGAGGCGGAGGATAGGGGAGGGTGGAAGGCGGAGGATAGGGGAGGGCGGAGGGCGGAGTATAGGGGAGGGCGGAGGATAGGGGAGGCGGAGGGCGGTGGATAGGGGAGGGCCGAGGGTGGAGGAGAGAGGTGGAGGGGGAGGATAGGGGAGGGTGGAGGGCGGAGGATAGGGGAGGGTGGAGGGCGGAGGATAGGGGAGGGCGGAGGGCGGAGGATAGGGGAGGGCGGAGGGTGGAGGAGAGAGGTGGAGGCGGAGGATAGGGGAGGGTGGAGGTCGGAGGATAGGGGAGGGCGGAGGGCAGAGGATAGGGGAGGGCGGAGGATAGGGGAGGCGGAGGGCGGAGGATAGGGGAGGGCGGAGGGTGGAGGAGAGAGGTGGAGGCGGAGGATAGGGGAGGGTGGATGGCGGAGGATAGGGGAGGGTGGAGGGCGGAGGATAGGGGAGGGCGGAGGGCGGAGGATAGGGGAGGGCGGAGGGTGGAGGAGAGAGGTGGAGGCAGAGGATAGGGAAGGGTGGAGGGTGGAGGATAGGGGAGGGCGGAGGGCGGAGGATAGGGGAGGGCGGAGGGCAGAGGATAGGGGAGGCGGAGGGCGGAGGATAGGGGAGGGCGGAGGGTGGAGGAGAGAGGTGGAGGGGGAGGATAGGGGAGGGTGGAGGGCGGAGGATAGGGGAGGGTGGAGGGCGGAGGATAGGGGAGGGCGGAGGTTAGGGGAGGCGGAGGGCGGAGGATAGGGGAGGGCGCGGAGGCGGGGGCGGGGCGGGAGTGCGAGAGGTAGAGAGATAGAGAGAGGGGAAGAGAGAGGGGGTGCGAGGGGGTGGGCTGCGGGGCGGAGCGGGAGAGAACTGGGCGGAGGCGGGGGCGGCTTGCGGGCTGCGGGTGGGCGGAGGCCATCGGGCGGGGAAGGAGAGAGAAAGGAGGGGGAAGAGAGAGGGGAAGGGAGAGAGGGAGGAGGAAAGAGAGAGAGAGAGAGGGGAAGAGAGGGGGAGAGAGAAAGTGAGGCGGGGGCGGAGGCGGAGTGTGTGAGGGGCGGGGGCGGAGGCAGAGTGTGTGAGGGGCGGGGGGCGGAGGGCGGTTGAGGAGAGAGAGAGAGAGAGAGAGAGAGAGAGAGAGAGAGAGAGAGAGAGAGAGAGAGAGAGAGAGAGAGAGAGAGAGAGAGAGAGAGAGAGAGAGAAATTGGGAGAGAGAGAAAGGGGAAGAGAGAGAAGGGGAGAGAGAGAGGGGTTCATCCGCGGGAAAAGAGAGAAATAGAGAGAGAGTGAGAGAAGAAAGAGAGAGGGAGAGAGAGAGAGAAAGAGAGAGAGAGAGAGGGAGAGAGAGAGAGAGAAGGACAGAAAGAAAGAAAGAAAGAAAGAAAGAGGGGACGGGAGAGAGAGAAAGAGAAATGGAGAGGCATGCGGGCAGTGGGGAGAGAGAGAAAGAGGAAGTTAGAGAGAAAGAAGGGGAAAAGAGGGGTGCTACAAGGATGAAGCCACCAAAGATACTCATTTGACTGAGTGACTTGGCCTGTCATCATAGATAGGATTTCCACTTACTTTCAACATCTCCAGTGTCATGGTAGTGTATCATCACTCCAAAACTTTTAATCATATAGACAAGATATCTTCTTCTTAAGGTGTTACTCCATTCCGATCATCACTGCTAGCAGACCGAAACCATAAGTTGAACACTCTGTCAGTAGCAAAGCTAAAAAAAAACCCGATAGAGAGAGAGATCTACATCCTCCATGACCATGAGGGCAATAAGTTGATCAAAATCTGGTAATTCTCCGCTGACATAAACTGAAGTAATGAAGGATTTCCATCTCTCATCATCTTTGAGTCCGTTGAGAGTATGTGCAACCAAGTCGTCGTCCTCCACATGAGCTTGAATTGATCCTAGTTGATCTGCAATCTCTTTAACTTTCAATATGTAATCATTGACCGATGTCCTTGTATCTTTCTTTATGTTATTCAACTCATTTTTGAGTTGAATGTTCCTTGCTCTTGTACCTGTAGCATACAACCTTTCCAATGCAAGCCAAACATCTCTACTTGTGTCTAGATCTTGTATGTGTCCTACCATTGAATCTTGAATATTTTGTGATAAAATGAATATAACCCTTTTGTCTCTCTCATTCCAAAGTCTAAACTCCCTCAATTGTTGCTGATTTGGGTCCTTTGGTAATGTGGGTTTGATATCTGTGACGTCAATCAAACCATACAAGCCTCTACCTTGCAAGTATGCTGTGATTCTAAACTTCCATGCTTGATAATTGGTCTTATCAAGATTCTCTATTTCTGCATGTTCGTCTCCCATAATACAAATGCTAAGCTTCCTCCTTTAAGAATTCTTTCCAATGTGTGTGATGAGAAGAAATATAATATTTACCTTGTAAATGAGGTGTGTGCACCTTTCTTTGCTTGGATGTTGCTTGAGATGCCTCCTTGCGATCTTCTTCTACCTTGTGTAGTGTTGATGATGAACTCCTTCTTTGATAGCTTCAAATTCTTCATCAAGGTATGATAACCTTCTCCAAGCCTCCAAGTACTTGCTCTGATACCAATGTTGGAGTTTATTGATCTCCAAAGTACAGCTAAAAGTAGGTGAAACCCAACAGGACCTAGTTGACTTTTTCACAAACTTGTATGCACAGACCAGTTTTCTTACAAAGAAAACTGCTCTTTATTCACTTGGAATTTTCAAAAACTGTTTCACACACATAAACTAGACTCTAGGAGCTTTCCAATGAGCCAAAGAACACTCAATTGGGATAAGTACACAAGGAGTTATGACCTCTGGAAGTTGGAGGTTTAATGGAGACCTTCAGCAGGGATAAAAAACTGAGAACACACACTATTTGCAGAGAGTACTGCTCTCATCTCACAACTCCAATGATTATGGAATTTACGGGAAGAAAGTAGACAGTAAGAGCTTTCAAATGAGATATTAAACATGTAATTTGGATATATAATGAGGGAGATACAAGCTCTGCAATCTCTGCATAAAAAACTACAGCAGCATAGAGATACACATATGCCTCTCTTGGACTTCCCACAAGATCACGACTTTTCTCCTCTTTTTATAGCATGGGAAACTAATCTAAAACCTTCCTAGTACATCTAAATTTGTGGTAGACACTTGGGTGGAGGTATTACATGACTCAAGTGCTCAAATAAGCAAAGTATTGATGGACTTTGAGAACTATCCACATCGACCTTCCACTAGGACACCACT
Organism: Ceratopteris richardii; assembly: GCA_020310875.1. Taxonomy (NCBI): domain Eukaryota; kingdom Viridiplantae; phylum Streptophyta; class Polypodiopsida; order Polypodiales; family Pteridaceae; genus Ceratopteris; species Ceratopteris richardii. The sequence goes on along the minus strand of CM035432.1, from coordinate 24,784,741 downwards.
GTAGCTCCCTTGTGACTCACTAATTTGACTCACCATGTTCTAGAAATCACGTGGTATTTTGGCTATATTTTATGAATAATATGAGCCTTCTTGAAGTATTTGAAGACTTCCCAAAGGTATTTACATAATTTGAAACTTGTACCCTACATAAAACAAATGTTTGCAACATTCCTAGCTTTGGTACTTGAAGAGAAGAAGGCTTCAAGTGCATCCCACACTTCCTGAGATGTCTTACAACTTCTAATGTGAGGAAACAAAAAATCCGAGATAGAGTTGAGGAGATAAGACCTTGCAAGTGCATCCTTGGAGCACCATGTGCTCAATCTTTCTTTCTCTTCTTGTGTTGGTTGACTTTTGTTCCTGAAACTTGGCATAACTTCATGTCCAGCCACATAACCATATAAACTTCTACCTTGGAGATAAGCTTCCATTCTTAATGACCGAGCTGAGTACCTTTGTCCAATTTGTCAATTGATAAGGAAATCCATCTCCCATGTTGTCCAACCTTGCTCTGATAGCACTATGAAGAGATGGATAGGTATTTGCTTGAAGATGAAGAGGTGTTGCAAAATCCTTGATCTACACCAGCCAAATGAACTCCAGGAGTATATGGTGGGCCATTTTAGCTTTCCAATTGATGTATTAGACACCCTATGTACCTTGGAAGATCACTCTAAAGAAGATAGATCAAAACACATAAGTTGGAGTTAGCTCAGAGGTGAAGAACTTGATATTTTGGGGAAGTCTAGTTAACTTAAAAAGCTAACTTTCAAGAGTAATCTCATAAAAAATAATGAACCATACACTGATAATGATGGTTAACAACTGATGACATCATCTCGATTTTCACATGTTGCTACAATAATGAGACTAGTGAGTAGAAAATTTGTATGCTTATACTAGACAGTAGGCTAAATCCAACAAGATCTAAATTAGTGAACTTGGATAAGTAACCACTGAGACATGGCTTTAACAAGATGAGTAAAAAAATCCGGTACCTGATAGAGAAGTGAAAATGAACAAATACTATTGACTTCAACTGAACATAACTGTAGATTGCAACATCCAAATGAAATGGAACTTGGTGAGCATATAGTAGACTTATCAAGCTAACTTTACCAAGTTAAATAACTGAAAAGGATGCACCAATCTCACAGAAACCATCTCTGCAATCTGACTAAGAAAACTGAGAGATATGGCAGTGAGTAGTTCACTTCACAAGAACATGGAAATATGAACTGAAATGGTCATGAAAATGAAATTATATTGCTTGTAAAACACAATGGACTTACTAATACATATGTGTGCCTTGTAATCACACCTTGATATGGCATAAAGCTCAGCTCTTGGAGGTCTTCACATAGGTCTCTCTAACCACGACTAAAACTGCCATCTATTAAGTTTGGGAGGCTAACTTCCCTCAATCACTCTCCAATCAATTAGTGATTGATTTGATTCTCTATGTACCACAAATCATGAATTCGTGGCTCCTCTTTCCCTTTTTGATCAAGTGGACTCAACCACTTAAGATTCTTTCACTTTTACATTAAGTAAAGTCTTCAAAAGTTACAAGAGGTAGTTCACAAGTGAACTTTACATAGTCTTCATTTTAAAGCTTCTTCTATGACTTTGTGAAACTCAAGCCAATACCTAGGCTTGTCATAGACTTGCTCGAACACGAATAACAAAGGACATGAATGGAATTGGCAACAAATGGGTTTACAACATAAAGAGATATGCAAAATGGGATCATCTCTAGGAAGAAAATGAGATTGGTTGCCAAAGTTTTTTCTCAAATCTATGGCATGGAATTTGAAAAGAAATTCATTAGAGGAGCTAATATAGTTACAATAATGATTTGGATTTCAATTTAATCCTCAAACATTTGCAAGATGTACTAATTGGATGTGAAGATGTACTAGTAGCATATTCTTAAATCAAAACCTGGTGTTTGATTCAAGGTCCAAGAATATAGCAATGCATTACCACTTTATTAGGCAGAGATCAAGTCAAGGATTGTAAGGGAGGAGCATGTCCATACAAAGAAGCAATATGCCAATATGTTTGGGTGGACCAAAGATACACCACTTGAGGGCATACATTGGAACGAAGGGCCTAGACATTGGGACTTGAGGGGCAGTGTTGAAAATCAAGTGTCAAGCATAAAGAAGGACTCATCCACAAGTTTTTCAACTCGTACAATAAAATTCAAGCACCCAAAGTTGTGGAATGAAGTTAGGAGCTCCACCAAACTCAATGAGAATAGGATATTTTCAATTACCCACCAAAAAGCGCACTTACACTAGTTGGTGGGTGTATATCTATAATATAGGAATAATAAAACTTCTATGTAAGAAGCATTTCAGCTTTTTCCCGGAATCCATTGCCCATACATGCTCACTTCTTCTCCACATAAATGAACAACTCACATCATCACCTATAATAATTATTTCATCTACATATAGAAATTTGTAGATAACTTCATGAGGAATCTTCTCAAGGAATAATGAACGATTTACATTGCTTGATTTAAACCTTTGATCCTACAAACAGGTTAGCAACCTATAGCTCCAAGCTCTTGGAGTTTCTTTCAGACCATGTAGGGCTTTCTTAAGCTTGAAAACATAATTAGGACAGTTATGGTTTCTATACCCAAGAGGTTGTGACATATATACTTCCTCATTGATCCATCCATTAAGGAAAAGATCCTTCACATCAAGTTGAAGTAGCTTCCAATTCCTTTCAACTACGACAGTTAGCAAGGTTCTAAAAATGATCATCTTCACAACAAGAGATGAGAAAATTTATTCATAATATATGCCCTTTGTTTGAACACATCCCTTAACAACCACCTTTCCTTTATACGTGCAAACTCCATCTGAATTTCTTTTCAGCTTATACACCCATTTGTAACCTATCACCTTGTTGTTGGTCTGCATAGGAACCAATATGTTTGTGTTCAGTATGTATGTGTAAGTCCAAATGAAAATGTGATTGAGAGTCTGAGAACCTATATGTGTGTGTATCTATATTTGTACGTTACAGCGTGTGTATGCATGAGTCTCTATGTTCCATATATGAGTATTCTTATGAGTGCTTACCCATGTGTTTGTGTTGTGAAACCATGTGAATGTACAAATGTTTATATGTGTGTGCTCATACCGCTGTATACATGAGCGCATTCGTATATGTGCGAGTGTTACCTTGTAGAAATGTGTTTATAACCATGTGTGTCATATATGTTTTATGTACGTGTTGTATTTTGTGCGAAAAGGAGAATATATATGTTTGCATGCATCATATGTGTGCTCATAAAAACCCATGTGTGAAAAACTCTGCATGCATACAAACCCATGTGTGAAAAACCCATATAAATATGTTTGCATCCATAAAAGCCCATGTGTGGCAAACCCATATATATGTTTGCATGCATCATATGTGTGCTCATAAAAACCCATGTGTGGAAAACTTTGTATGTGATAAAATGTGTGTGAGTGCATGTGTGAATGATTGTGTGTAAGTATGTATAAACATGAACTAATCCCAGTAACCCCGTAAGCTCGGGCCATGGGTCGAGTTCCCCTCGCCGCCGCAACGACTTCAACTAAAATCTTCAGGAAGTTTTTTGCACCGCAAAAATCATAAAGCATAAAGGAAATCCATATTTGCTCTGTTACTATTTTGAATAAACGATTTCTGTGCTCTTCTATATCACACAATCAGTTGAAGAGTCTCTCAAGCTTGGAGGAGGTCACGAAGCGATTATCCAAGCTTGGTGGAGCCGGATGTCACGAAGGAGTTGGAGGAGGAGATGAAGAGATGTAAAAGACAAGAAATATACACTTTGGAAGGGTATGGAGGCTTGGACTAGTGTATGCTCGCACAAAATGATATCTTGGAGACGATAATCCATAATACCTCGCTCCTAAGTGGCAAATTTTCCACCGAAAAACCTATAAAAAATGATGAAGGGCTTAAAACGGAAAAAAAATCAAAATATTTATTATAGAGATCCAACAACATTGTTGTTCTTTTTTTAACCTACAAACGCATAGAGAACCAAAACATTGTTGTTCTTCACACGAGTCTTTCTGCAATCAACCACAATCATTTGTTCTTCACACGAGTCTATGGCGCTCTCTCTCTCTCTCCCTCTCTAATGTTTTTATCTCTCTCTCCAATGAAAATTATAATGTGAGAAAAGAACACCTTAAATCATCCGCTGTGATTATTGCAACTCATTTCCAAAGAACTCATCCCCTGTGATAATTGCAACTCATTTCCAAAGAACTCATTTGGGGAGAAAAGCTTCATATGTTAATATTGGATTCATATACAAGATGTTAGGCTTTCAACCAGAATCGTTTTATTGCAAGTTATGATAAAAGAGACTTGAGTACCATACTCTCTGTATTTCTTCAATAGACATTTCTACATCTCTGTATTGCCTCAATAGACATTTTTAAAGACCCTCATTCCTTCACCTACCCATAAATCCGAGCAACTTGACCCATCTTGTCCCATCTTCATGAATAAAGAATCTTCATAAAATAATCAGAGATCTTTTTCAGAGTTAGTTAAGGTGATGTAGACTCTTTGTATCAATACGCATGCTTTTTCCACAAAAAGAGTGATATTAAATGTTATGTCCCCTTTCTATTCATATTCAAACCATCTACGTACAATGTGCCTTTATCGATGTGGATATTTTGGATACAACAATCAAGTTTTGAAAAAGACATCCTTGAATATTGGACTCGTTCAAAACATATAACACATGACCGAGTCTTAAGGTAATGTTATTGGGGTTATGGAGAAGGCTAGTGAAACATTGCAGACGACACACAACACTCAAAATACAAAGAGAGCAAGTAGACAGGTAAAAAAAAACAAACAGAATTGAAAAAAGAAAGAAGAAGAAGAGGGTGTAAGAAACAATGACAAAATGGTCCACAATCCTAACTCCCAACAAAGACTTCTAGAACAAGTTATCAGTCTTGGATTGAGTCTCGACAACAGCAACTCGACGACACCGAACTTCAAGAATGACGGATGTTCAAAAAAAACTTAGATCGTGAGTGGTGCTTATTTTTAGCAAGAGATTTTTTATCCTTACAATAGCAATGTGTCTTTTCCTAGCACGTTGTAGTTTCTTTTTAAATTTTCCTTTCACAAGGGGGCACATAAACTATAAACTGGAGTTCTTGGCTCATTGATTGATCATCTTCTCAAGGAGTTCAAGTTCTCAATGCAAGGAGATCACTCAAGGAGGAGGTCCTCTACTTGGAGGAAGTATTCTTACACACTAGGAGGAGGTGTGGTATACTTTTGGAGTTATTTCGTGAAGTTGGTCTTAGCTAACCATCAACATATCTTTCTGATATACTAGGAGTAACAAGTCTATTTCAATACTCACTTGTTCATTCACTAGTTACTAATTTAGGGTTAATCAAAATTATGGTTTTCTATAAAGTAGTTGTAAAATTTTCTAATTCTCCATATTCTCTGTCACACAAACACACTTTTCATATCTCTTAGGCACTTTACATACAATTTTTTATATCTAGTTCCCTACTACCTAGAGTCATATATTGTCAATCTGTATCATATTGCCACATTCTAATTTGACATTTAAGTATCAGCTAGTGTAGGTGCACATTCTAGCTTATCATACACTTTGAAAGATCTTGTCTCTTCTTTCTCTATCTCTATTTCATCTCTTTTTGACTATTAAGGTGTGTATTCTAAGGTTCATGAGTTGGAAGATCCTATAAACTTATGATTAATTTTTATTGAGGCCCACACCACTTCCAACATTTGGTATCAGAGCATAGTTGATATACATCGTTAACAAGACGATTGAATATAGACTTGGGCATGAAGACAAGCTTGGGGAAATGTCTAATTATCCAATATGGAGTTTTATGTAATGAATTTTTAATTATCAATGGACTTATCGAATATTCTCACTGTCACTTATCCAAGACCAAGACAAGTGACGGTAGAAGCTACTTCGTTTTCAAGAAGAATTTTTGTTCCTATTTCTAGTTAACATGAAGTTATTGAAGTAGAAGAAGGAACTCTTTCATCGTGAGAAGTCCATGGAACTACTACTAGATTACTTCCTATAGAAGAGCCAACACAAGGATGAAACAAACATAATGCCTAGATCTGAAAATTGAAGGCTCCTTGCTTGGTCCCCATACATCTGGAGGGACTAGCTCTAATAGATCTCCATGTATGTAGCCTTTCTTTATGAAGTCTTGGCTCTATGATTTACCAAATTCACAAGCACTACATTTATAAATCATGTATTTTTGGATATATTTGGTAGAGCAACTACAATATGATCCTTATTGGTTTGCTTTAAAGATCTTTCACCTATGTGAGCTGATTCTTTGTGCCAAATTTCCAACTCTGATAGAGTTTGACTACCATAATTCAATAATGCAATATTCCTAGTACCTTGTAGTTCAAATGTAAATCATCTACCTCGTTTTTCTCCGCTTTGTGACCTCTTGAATCTTGAATGTTGATCTTCAACAAATGAACCATTCTTTGTGCATGTGACCTGCAATCCCTTCTCAACAATTTGTCATACACTTATGAGGATCTTGCTGAAATTTGGCACATATAATACCTTTCTCAATGGGTTCATATTACCATCTGGAGTCTTCACATTACCGATCTTTGCAACTAGATGCCTTGTGTCATCTCTTGTTTTGACTTCAAATCTATTCCTTGGATTCTCCAAATCTAAGAGCAGAGATACATTCCATGGTACATGATTTGAGCAACGTGAGCCTATATAGAATAATGTTTTCCTTCTTTACCTTCCTTCATTGCCATGTTCATTAGGAGTGAACCCTCTTCGGTTTGGTCATGTGGATCATTTTTCTAGTGTCTTCTTCTCTTTTATCCTTCTTGGTAGTTGTTATTGTTGTATGAGTTTTTATTGTAGCCATTGAAGTTGTGGAATCTACCTCTTGAGCTCCCATAACCTTCTTTATTATAACATCTTCCTCTTTTGTTCCTAGGATTCCTAAAACAATTCTTAATGATGTGATTTGTTAGACCACATATGGAAAATGGATTTGAACCTTGCACTTCCGCTTGTTTTGTGTTCCTCCTCTACCTCTTCCTCTTGAGCCTCTACCTCTACCTGCAAAGTTTTCTTGAGAGGTGTTGGGCCTCATCATCAGGCTTATCACCTTTGCTTTTTCTTCTTATTCATATCTTATAGAGAGTAGAGGATTGATTATGGTTTTAGTTGTCACCATTCTTCATAAGCTTTGCCTCATGTGTGAATAGTTGTCCCATGAGAGTGTTGAAATTGGCAACTTACATGTCCATGGTTGTGGTGAAAGCTTCCCATTTTTCATTTGCCTTTATTCCATTCATGCCTTAAGATTTGTTCTTGAAGTGTGTAGATAATTAAAAGAAGTTATAACATTTTTTTAGCTACACCATACAAGGAGAAATGAATTTAGCAAGTCAAGACAGTCATCCTAAATTTTTAGGATCTAGAAGATTTGCAAACATAGTCAAAGTATTTACTCCATATCACGAGATTTACTAAATCAAACTTGATGAGATTTGATACATAAAAACAAGAGCCTCCAACCTAACTACTAGAAGTTAAATTGTAGAAAACGAGTAAGTAGTCATAGAGAAATCTACTTCACAAGTTCACTATAATGATGAAGGTATTGAGGGAGATAGTAGATACGCATTCACTCAAAGACGTGTATGAAAGTATGAATGCTATCTCACATATGATACAAGGCATGTGTAGTGGACTACACATAGATGAAGTGAGCTCAACCTAAGCTCAATGGTGTAGCCCAAATCTTCTCAGTAGTTCTTTGCTATCCCGCAGCCAAAATCATGTGTATTTATACACATTATTTGAATTTGGATTTTGAATCTTCTCCACCTAAAAAGTGATCCTAGACTTAAGGGATGGAATTGAATTGATTTTTCTACCAAATGAATAATTATCACTTCCTCCTATGATCAAGTCATCCACATATATAGACGTAGACAACTAGTCCTCCTTCCCTCTTGAGGTATAGATAAGGGTCCTCATCATTTACCTTATATCCACATGTGCACAAGTACTCCACAAGCCTTTGACTCCATTCAGTAGGAGCTTGATTTAAACCATACAATTTTCTAAGTCTAAAAAGAAAATCTAAATATTTAAGGTTTTCACCCTAATGGTTCAGTCATGACTCATGTAGTTTGTCTCTTGCAAATCACCATTAAGAAATTCATTGTTTACATCCAATTGATATATTGGCCATGTCCTAGATATGGAAACCCCTCTGATTGCCCTAAGTTTGGTCATCTTTGCCACTAAGATGATTTTTTACTTATAGTCAATCCCATAGGATGTAGCAAATCCCTTTGCACAAACTTTGCTTTGTACCTAGCAATTCAACCATCAAAATTTCTCATCACTTTATAAACCCACTTGTTGCAAATTAACCTCATCAATCTCTTTCTTGGATCTAAACTCCACGTGTTGCTTTCTTCAAGGTCTTTGTACTCTTCTCTCATAGCTTCTTGTCACTCCTTTGTGTCCATGCTAGCGTCATAGGTAGAAGGTTCATGGACTTTGATAAGACCAGACATGAAAGAAAATTGCCTAGCAATATAACTATCATAGAAAATCCTTGAGATTGGATGTTTTACCCTTCTTGACCCTCGTTCTTCTCCCTTTGGTGGGATAAACCAACTTTGCCTTGGTGATTTGATCGTTCTTTTTGATGTAGCTCCCACTTTTAACATAGGTTCTTCAAAGTATTCAGCTTTATGTCCATTTTCATCAAGTTCTACCAATCTAGCCTTTCAGTTGTTCATTGATTGATGGGGTGACTCCATGATTGAACTTCTTTTTGTTTGTAGACCACTATTTTCCAAGTTATCTTGAACCCTCGCACCATATATCCTCTCTAACTCTTCAATATCTTCATCTAACAATGGAACTTTGGAAGTATTCCATGGTTTGAGTTGATTAAACACTACATCTCTAGACACCTTTAGCTCCTTTTTATTAGAGTTGTAGCACCTATAACCAAGTTGAGATGACATGAGGGTCATTTGATCCTCTTTTTATAGTTGAGTTTGGAGTCAATCTTTTGAATTCAAATTCAAAACTCCACCTCAAAGTAAATCCTGAACTATAGGACATCTTATCTCATCAATCAATTACGAGATTTGATGCTTCCTAACTTTCTCGTGGATATAGGACTCTTTTACAAAAGGTAAATGTGATTGATTTTGCAAGGGATTGATCATATAAGGCTCCATGTAAAATATGATCATCATCCAAGTATGTGGGCTTGGATTCTTGTGCACCATCAAAAAATATGTAGGATTGGTCAAGATGAGATTTTCATGTAGTTTTGCACATGATTTTGTCTCTTGCTCTTACTAGTGCCTCTACAGAATAAGGATTTTGACTTGGAGTCAATTGAGCCCCTTCATCTAATGGCTCTAGTCTACCTACTGAGGTGTTGGTTGATGCATTGGAGATAGTTACGTTTTCATACAATTTGTTCATACCTCCACCCCAATTAACAACCAAAGGAAGTCATGTTCTAAAGTCACATAATTTTCTATCAACTTCAACTACAAATTGATTATCGTTAGCCTACTTTAATTCTTCACATGCATAAGTTGTGTGGTCTTGACTATCTCATTAGACACACCTTTTACTACAAGTTCCTCGTTTTCCAGTATTTCTTTGAAAAGTTGGCTGAGTTGCAGATTCAGTAGGAGGAACTGGCAGATAAACTTGGTGAGGAGGAGGAGTGAATTGAGGCATAACAAGTTGTATTGTTGGAGCCATATTTGCTTGATCCAACCCACTACTACTAGGCCTAGGCTCATGCAAGTTCATGGAAAACACTTTATTGTTTAAATGTGCAAGCTCGTTTGAAAGAGATGCTTGCATATTCATTACATTTTCCTCAATTTTTTCTCAATTGGAGTTTTAGGGGTGACTGCAAAATTGTCCATAGCTGTAGTTGCAGGTATTGTCATGTTTGAATGCCCCGCTGTAGGTAGTTCTTTAGGCTGAGTAGGAATTGGTTTCTCATAGAGTATGGATTGAAGTTGTCTCATTTGAGCAATAGCTTTTATCTCACGCTTAACAATTTTCTAATCATCTCTTAAACCATACCTTTTTCCAAGATCCTCTCTTCTTCATTCTACTTTTGCTCTATCCTCTGGGCTTAATATCTTAAGGAAATGGATGATAAGACCACGGTTTCATGCATTCCTACCATCTTAAGGAAACTAATAAAACCATCTCATAAACTCACTATGAAGGTGAGCTCACTAGTCTTAGGGGAATTAACCCATCTCCAAAACCCTTCTCTACTATGCTGACTAAAATCTTCAAGAAAGAACATTTTATGAAGTTTTTTCATAAAGTAAGCCCAAGGTTTACTAGCATGCTCATGGATACTGTGAACAATGGATCCATTGACGACTCAGCCAAAGTATTGTACTAGTACATCATTAGGCAATCCTTGGATCTAAGCTTGCTCCTCAAGTGCATCCAGGAACTCAATGATATTCAATCCACTAAATTTACCATTTTATGCACCTTGCTTCTAAATTATCATATTTTTAAACACTTCCTCCATCCTATGCTCTTGATGTCGCCTAGAGTGAAGTATCAAATCTATAGTAACAGGTTCTACAATCTCTATAAACTATCTAAAGCTATCACTATGTAGGATAGCCAGGAGATTAGACTTTCCTAAAACCTAGAACTTTCTACCTATCTTCTTTTTTACTTTTCTTTGTTTTTTCTTGTTTTACTTTGATTAATTCTCTTTTAGGAAAAAAAAATTCTTGTATTTAAAGTTTATAAGTCTTTTACTTTAGTTTAAATTAAAATTTTATTTTTGTATTTTTCTTGTTTTCAAAGTTTAAAATTCTTCGTTCTCAACTCTCAGATTTACTTTAATTTATATAGAAATCTTCTTTTTATATACTTTTTGACAGTTTTCTTAAATTTTTTAAAAATATTGTAGGTACTAATGATAAAAAACATAAAAGAGAGAAATTAACAATAATTTTTCCTAAGTGAAATGATAAAAACAAGAACCTTTTCTTTATCCTTGCAATAAATGCGAATGAAGTGAATCCTCATAGAAATTATTAAGCATTCTTTTTATCAAACAATAAAATTAACTTACGATATCACATGCAATGACTATCTTTCTTAAAGCAATGTAAAATGAAAATAATATCTTTTATGTAATTTATGTTTTGCAAATGTAAGTGTTGTGCAACGTCGACTATCTCTCCTAATGTAATGTGAAATTAAAATATTCCTCTTATGTTTTGTAAATGCAAGTGATGTATGTATGCTTTTTGCATTTATGCGATCTCTTGTATTCCGAAGCGGGTGATGATGACACTGCGTGCGAAGCTTGAGGAAGTACTTCCAGCTGAACAAAGACTAACGTAGACCTCCGCATTAATAAACACTTGAACATAAAAGCTAAGAATGAGTTGTGAACGTTTAGAACACTATAGTAGCTAATACCTAACGGTATAGGTGCTTAGATTCACCCATAACCTAACATCGATCTAAAAAAAAATTTCTATGCACTAATGCCAAGTTTGCATGATAGTACACCGTATTAAGCTTTTGAAATTCGAGTTGGCACACATATGAGTTCTAACTTGTGCACATTGTAGTGATCCTTGTAACTGGATTTGAATCATACTTCGGATGACTGTAAGAGCGCGTGAAAAGAGAACCAAAAAACAACAATGTTCTTATTTGTTATAGAAATGTCACTTCTCACTGCAAATCAAAGTCATTAGTATTCAGTTCAAGTGATCAACCCCATCTTTCTAAAGCAAAATAAATAGCTCTACACGGATATCACTTTAAAGGTTGTACCAAAGCAGATCATTTATTTTCATATTCATAAAATCCCCATGGAAAATCGAAAAACAGCAAAGTGAATGTGAGTATGTTTCAAATCCATTTCATCTTCGCAATAATTATTCGAGATGCATCAGGAAAAACTATCTTTTGTTCACTAGATGTCTGACTCAATTCTCATTTATGTCATGATTTGCCAACATTAGTTGAATTCAGAATCTCCATCTAGCTCAACAAACATCTTAGCAACTTTATTATAAAAAACAACACAGATAATTATTTGAAATTTCATTGGACCAGTTTCAAATCAAATGACAATGTTCATGCAAGAAATACATAAAATCCTGTTCAGCACAAAGAATTCGAACATATCAATCACATGTAATGAGCGGGTTAACTTCAAGAAAGTATTCACATCGTTCAACATCGTTATAAATCGAGTTCTATAATGTGAAGCAAAGATTTACAAGTCTTCGTAGGTATAACCGCATTCGAATCCTTCTCTTCCTTCTGATAGTTATATCATCAAGATGATTAGCTCCGTCATTAGTTTCTCTCCAAGATAATATTTGACAAGTTACAAAAGAGGCATCAGAATAGAACTTAAAACATTTTCGCACGTATTCAGACAAAAGGAAAAAACCCCATCAGGTCATATGATGAATACAATAAAGTAGATTATAGATCGTATTGTCAAGAAATAGAGAAAAGTGTTTGTATATTATTAAATTGACGGCCGTGCATCCATGCTTTGGTTATGTTGATATTCCCCACATAAATTGCTACCATCATCTCCTTCAGAAACATGCTTCAGTGTTCTGAAGTCTTCGTAACGAAGTGACATAGATGTGAGAAAGAGTAACGGTGGAAAGGAGTTATAGTAGGTGACAATCTCAAGACAACATATCAAGGAAGCTGACCACAAACACCAGCAAAAGAAAACAAGCAACTTGAATGATCCACCACTCTCCTCCTATTTTGAGTCACTTATGAGTTTGTTGGAAAAGTGATGGTTAAGATAAATGGTGGGGAATATTTACAATAATAACAACAACTCTTGAGTGTGAGCATATTAGAGCAAGTTTTAATGTAAGTTTCAAGAAAAGAAGGAAAGCAAAACTCCAAGTCGTCAAGACGTTTGATATCCCATTTTCTTTGAAACCCTTGCAATCCAAAGCTTGTATCGCACCAATAGTATAAGCTTTATCTTTGGCCTTTGAATAAGAATCATCTAGCTTCCTTAGAAATTCTAATGAAAAAATGATGATTTGAGAGTTTGAACCATTCCATCATTATTCTAGAAATTGTAGGAATTTAATTTAAGTCCTTGCCATCATAGTGGTCTCAATCCCCTACTCTTCTCAACCAAGAACTACTTTGGAAGGATAGAGACAACATAAGGGTATTTTCTCGATTTTGGATGATAATCATGAAGACAAAATCTCCACGACAGCAGATGTGGTCAAATTCACCATAGAAATGACAACGTGGCTGAAATGCAGAACTAGTTGTCTTGATAGCACCTTGATTCGAGCAAGGATGACTAAAATTTCATGATCAAGGCGCCCTCAAATTTTTATAGGATTAAGCCATATTCCACATCTAAGGAGGGCTGTAATTCACTGTAGGTTCCTTGCACTCCTATACGATTGCATTTGCTGCTAGTCCATTCTGTGTGTTAGTGTTGTACGGCCACATATCGATGAAGTCCCTTTTTTGCAAACTAAACATTAAACCAGATTTAAAGCATAGTTTGTTGCCACATGCCTTTGATTTTTGTATTTTACATAGAAAACCTGCTTCAAGACATCTTGAGCTTTGCTCTTGCAATTCTTTACTCATTCAAGGTCTTTTGCAAATCTGCCTACTTTATTCTCCAACTACAAAGCCATCTCGATCATAGCATCCACTGTCATTCCATCAACAGACCAAATTTCATCACCTACCATAATTGTGGGTTAAGCCCATTTATAAACCACTAAGTAATTATATCATTTGACAAATTGGCCATGACAACACTTTGAGATGAGTGTGTAAGATGGTGGCATACTCTTGCACTCCCTAGTTCATTTTTTGTATATTTTTCTGTACGAAATAAATCTTTTTTGTAGGATTCTTCGTTAGCCAAAAGCATTGAAAAAAGCACTCCAAAACATCATCCTAACATTAGAAGTGATTGAGACCAAACTCTATCATCCATCACACTACTTCATTAGCTAGTGTTGATTGGAAAACTATGGCTTTGTATTCATCACCATCTAGATTTTGTATTAAGTTGTAGTTAGTTTCAAATGTTTGTACATGAGCATCAGGATCATCTCCTAGAAATCCTCCAAGCTTAGAATAGGTTATGCCGATTAGAAACTTCCTTCTTTGTCCTCCGTGTTATATGTTCTATTGAATCTTCCATTGCTTTTGGAATCAGGTATTTGTGTGTGTGCACTACTTTGCTAAAATCAACGGTAGTGAGTGAAGCTTGATTAGTAACTATGGGTAAACCTTGTGGGCATTGCAAGTTGAGAGGTTGAATAGATTATAGTTCTTTTGTTTGGGACGCTTTCCTTCCCTTCCAGAATCATGGGAATTTTGTTGGGATGCACCGTTCAATCGGCATTCTCCAACCTTCGCTAATAGTAACCAGATTCAAGGCCGACTCTTCTACAATTTTCATGATATCTAATATAATTTTGGGTCTGGATTCACTCTGCATAAAATGTGTGGTCTACATCTTTTCAATTGCAATCAAATCTTTGAAAGCTTCAAAACAGGATGGGGGACCAGACTTTATCAGACACGAAATTATCATTGAACTCTGCATTACTACTAGACAATGGAATTTCACTAGACGTCACCTAAGATTTCTTTGATTTTTCTTGCACACCAAAAATGAGGAAATACTACGGTCTCACACTACCGCTTGCTGCACTTTTTCCTTTAGAGGTCATGCCTCCACTATCTTTACACCAAGGGGTTCCCACTACACACTTTATTGGAATGTGGTGTTTGTCACTTTAGTACTTTGGATAGGTCTCACAAGAATGTGGTTTCGCCATGTAATTGATAGAAAACACTCCCCAATAGGATCACCAGTGTTAATCTCTTTCCATGTCTAGTTCGATGGACAGGACAAGTTGCCAAGGTTCTTGGGTGGCATAATTTAGTGATACCTGAATCCCTATGTTTCTCCAACTAATCTACACCAAATGAGTTAATTAACTTATCAACACAATAATAGGGATATTTGTGCTAAGTTTTCGGAATCACAGATACAAAATAGACTGCTTAATCACCAGATTACTTAGTCACTCATACTTATCAACACACAAAACCATTAACTTCCTACAGAGAATGATAAAAACTAACCGCACAACAATTCAATGTAATAAAGCCAACTTCTC